>JAFREQ010000082.1:1942500-2180954 GCA_025331565.1 Holacanthus passer | reverse complement strand
CATACTATAACATGTCCTCTGAATCTCCGTGTCATACTATAACATGTCCTCTCGACCCGGATGTCATATTATAACATGTCCTCTCGACCTTGATGTCATACATGTCCTCTGAATCTCAATGTCATGCTATAACATGTCCTCTCGACCCAGATGTCATACTATAGCATGTCCTCTCAAACTGGATGTCATAGTATAACATGTCCTCTCGACCCGAATGTCATACTATAGCATGTCCTCTCAACTTCAATGACATACAATAGCATGTCCTCTGAATCTCAATGTCATACTATAACATGTCCTCTCGACCCGGATGTCATACTATAACATGTCCTCTGAATCTCAATGTCATACTATAACATGTCCTCTCAACTTCAATGTCATACTATAGCATGTCCTCTGAATCTCAATGTCATACTACAACATGTCCTCTCAACTTCAATGTCATACTGTAACATGTCCTCTCAAACTGGATGTCATACTATAACATGTCCTCTTGACCCGGATGTCATACTATAACATGTCCTCTGAATCTCAATGTCATACTATAGCATGTCCTCTCGACCCAGATGTCATACTATAACATGTCCTCTCGACCCGGATGTCATACTAACATGTCCTCTGAATCTCAATGTCATACTATAACATGTCTTCTCGACCCGGATGTCATGCTATAACATGTCCTCTCAAACTGGATGTCATACTATAACATGTCCTCTCGACCCGGATGTCATACTATAACATGTCCTCTTGACCCGGATGTCATACTATAACATGTCCTCTCAAGTTCAATGTCATACTATAACATGTCCCCTCGACCCAGATGTCATACTATAACATGTCCCCTCGACCCGGATGTCATACTATAACATGTCCCCTCGAACCGGATGTCATACTATAACATGTCCTCTCAAACTGGATGTCATACTATAACATGTCTTCTCGACCCGGATGTCATACTATAACATGTCCTCTCAAACTGGATGTCATACTATAACATGTCCTCTCGACCCGGATGTCATACTATAACATGTCCTCTTGACCCGGATGTCATACTATAACATGTCCTCTCAAGTTCAATGTCATACTATAACATGTCCTCTCGACCCAGATGTCATACTATAACATGTCCCCTCGACCCGGATGTCATACTATAACATGTCCCCTCGAACCGGATGTCATACTATAACATGTCCCCTCGAACCGGATGTCATACTATAACATGTCCTCTCGACTTGGATGTCATACTATAACATGTCCTCTCGACTTGGATGTCATACTATAACATGTCCTCCCGAACCGGATGTCATACTATAACATGTCCTCCCGACCCGGATGTCATACAGTTTGAGAGGACATTATTGTATGACATTGAAGTTGAGAGGACATGTTATAGTATGACATCCAGGTCAAGAGGACATGTTGTAGTATGACATCCAGGTTGAGAGGAGAGGACATGTTATAGTGTAAATTATGTATAAATTTATCATAAATGGAGAAAAGACAACATTTAATATATTTAATGGATCAGAACTGAAAATATGGGCATTTTTGTCTGTGGTAAAAACAATTACTCAAACTGCATCAGAAAATATGAATAACTTTAGTTTCTGTTGATGTACAGTTCACGTGTTCATATAACACAGGGTCAGTACGAATGTGAATTCTGTAGAGTCAAAATAGATACAAGAAAATCTGTTTTATATTAAAATGGTAAATGTTTATACTGTGATCTGCAGACAGAAACATGTGACCATGATGGCGTAATGTCCCAACAGTCTTTAATAGGGCTCCTCTTCAGAGCATATTTCGTCTCATTAACAAGAGTAAAGTCAAATAGCAGTGTGTGTTTTTCCATCAGCTGAGTTCTTGCTTGTCTGTTTCCTCCCAGTTTACTACCGGTCCAACGAGTGGGCGGGAGTCTACGGCATCCGAGAGAGAGACCACGAAGCCTGGGCGGCCAAACAGGATTGAAGCTGTCACATGATACACAACACAATCCACAACAAACAGTCAGCAGCCGCTACTTCCTCCTCTTCTTGTTCCCGAACGTCTTGCCTCCCGTCCCGGCTCGGCCGAACATCTTCTTCTTGTTGAACACGGTCTTCTTCCTGCGCAGCGTCTTGGTGTCGCGGCCGTGGATCCAGTCGTCACGCTGAGCCTCCCACTTCAACTGCTTCAGGCCTGCAGGGACAAACAGGAAGTGTTGAAACAAGGAAAACACGTCTGGGTCCGATGTGAGCACACAGGGAGATATAGAATATGAGAACAAGACTCTGGTTGACAAACACTGGAATCCACAAAGACCTGAAGCTCCTGAAGTTCATTCATAGAAATGAGCCTGTTTAAAGTTGACTGTTGTGATTTTCTCTCTGTGGAGAAGTTATGAAATCTGGCTGGTATCCAGCAAACTGAATAAAAACCTTCCTGTTGATTGCTGGCATCATCTCATCTTTTACTTCTGACATATTTACTATCTATCAGACAAACCTGCAGTTTAGTTGTTAACAAAATCTAATTTAACCTCTCAGCTTATGTAATTAAACATTTACTATTTCATTTAAGCAGGATGCTTAAAAGCTCAGGGTCAGTGTCAGGTGCTACAGGTTCACTCAGGTGTTCCTACCTGCTTTGTCGGTGTTGGCCATGGCGTTCAGTCCGATGTTGTCGAACTTGGAGCCGGTGTTCTCATCCAACATGGAGCCAAACTGAAAAATAACAAACACATTTAATAAGAAATATCACGTTTCAAATCCAACAAACGGTTCAAGACTGAAAACCTTGTATCTCTGTTTCTGGCCAAATAGGGAAGTTATGCACCGATGGAAGGTTTTATGTTGTATCAACTCAAACAATTAGTTTTTTAAAGACGATTATAGGTCAAATATTCGTCTATTCTGCATTTGTTCCTCCTGTTTTTCTCAGTTTTCCATCAAAGCTCCATTCAGGTATTTTTCCAGAAGACTTGTCTTTTATCATCTCACCTCTTCAGCAGAAGCAAACATGGCTGCTTCTTTCCTTCCTTTCTTCTTCTTCCCCTGTTTGGACCCTGTGAGAAGAAGCAGCGATCAATGAAACGAGTCAAAATGAAAGCAGCAGCTGGAACATCCTCAAAACAGTCGCAGAACTTTATTACACAAGTAGGAAAACAGGCTACGTTAAGACATTTTAGATTACTAAAGACAAATGAAGCGAAAAATAAGAACAAGATAAATTAGGGGGATGAATATTAAGTTGAACTAACCTAAAGATCCAGAGAAGTCGAGCTCCTCTGAGGATTTCCGTTTCCCCTTCTTGGTTCGTGGAGTTATATCTGGAACGTCCATCTCATCGTCTGAATCTGCAGAGAGACAAAAGTTTGTTTTATAGTAGCTGTAATAGTAGGACATCGAAGTTGAGAGGACATGTTATAGTAGGACATCGAAGTTGAGAGGACATGTTATAGTAGGACATCGAAGTTGAGAGGACATGTTATAGTAGGACATCGAAGTTGAGAGGACATGTTACAGTATGACATTGAGGTTGAGAGGACACGTTATAGTAGGACATCCAGGTTGAAAGGACACGTTATAGTATGACATCGAGGTTGAGAGGACACGTTATAGTAGGACATAGAGGTTGAGAGGACACGTTATAGTATGACATCGAGGTTGAGAGGACACGTTACAGTATGACATTGAAGTTGAGAGGACACGTTACAGTAGGACATCGAGGTTGAGAGGACACATTACAGTATGACATCCAGGTTGAGAGGACACGTTACAGTATGACATCCGGGTCGAGAGGACATGTTATAGTATGACATCCGGGTCGAGAGGACATGTTATAGTATGACATCCAGTTTGAGAGGACATGTTATAGTATGACATCCGGGTCGAGAGGACATGTTATAGTATGACATCCGGGTCGAGAGGACATGTTATAGTATGACATCCAGTTTGAGAGGACATGTTATAGTAGGACATCCGGGTCGAGAGGACATGTTATAGTAGGACATCCGGGTCGAGAGGACATGTTATAGTATGACATTGAAGTTGAGAGGACATGTTACAGTATGACATCCGGGTCGAGAGGACGTTATAGTATGACATCCGGGTCGAGAGGACATGTTACAGTATGACATCCAGTTTGAGAGGACATGTTATAGTATGACATCCAGTTTGAGAGGACATGTTATAGTATGACATCCGGGTCGAGAGGACATGTTATAGTAGGACATCCGGGTCGAGAGGACATGTTATAGTATGACATTGAAGTTGAGAGGACATGTTATAGTATGACATCCGGGTCGAGAGGACATGTTATAGTATGACATCTGGGTCGAGAGGACATGTTATAGTATGACATCCAGTTTGAGAGGACATGTTATAGTATGACATCCGGGTCGAGAGGACATGTTATAGTATGACATCCGGGTCGAGAGGACATGTTATAGTATGACATCCGGGTCGAGAGGACATGTTATAGTAGGACATTGAAGTTGAGAGGACATGTTACAGTATGACATTCGGGTCGAGAGGACATGTTCTAGTAGGACATTGAAGTTGAGAGGACATGTTACAGTATGACATCCGGGTCGAGAGGACATGTTATAGTATGACATCCAGTTTGAGAGGACATGTTATAGTATGACATCCGGGTCGAGAGGACATGTTATAGTATGACATTGAAGTTGAGAGGACATGTTATAGTATGACATCCGGGTCGAGAGGACATGTTATAGTATGACATCCGGGTCGAGAGGACATGTTATAGTATGACATCCAGTTTGAGAGGACATGTTATAGTATGACATCTGGGTCGAGAGGACATGTTATAGTAGGACATCCAGTTTGAGAGGACATGTTATAGTATGACATCCGGGTCGAGAGGACATGTTATAGTATGACATCCAGTTTGAGAGGACATGTTATAGTAGGACATCTGGGTCGAGAGGACATGTTATAGTATGACATTGAAGTTTCAGAGGACATGTTATAGTATGACATCCGGACATCCGGGTCAAGAGGACATGTGACATGTTATAGTATGACATCCGGAGAGGACATGTTATAGTATGACATCCGGGTCGAGAGGACATGTTATAGTATGACATCCGGGTCGAGAGGACATGTTATAGTATGACATCCGGGTCGAGAGGACATGTTATAGTATGACATCCGGGTCGAGAGGACATGTTATAGTATGACATCCAGTTTGAGAGGACATGTTATAGTATGACATCCGGGTCGAGAGGACATGTTATAGTATGACATTGAAGTTGAGAGGACATGTTATAGTATGACATCCGGGTTGAGAGGACATGTTATAGTATGACATCCGGGTCGAGAGGACATGTTATAGTATGACATCCGGGTCGAGAGGACATGTTATAGTATGACATCCAGTATAGTATGACATCCAGTTTGAGAGGACATGTTATAGTATGACATCCGGGTCGAGAGGACATGTTATAGTATGACATCCGGGTCGAGAGGACATGTTATAGTATGACATTGAGATTCAGAGGACATGTTATAGTATGACATCCAGGTTGAGAGGACATGTTATAGTATGACATCCGGTATGACATCCGAGAGGACATGTTATAGTATGACATCCGGGTCGAGAGGACATGTTATAGTATGACATCCAGGTTGAGAGGACATGTTATAGTATGACATCCAGTTTGAGAGGACATGTTATAGTATGACATCCGGGTCGAGAGGACATGTTATAGTATGACATCCAGTTTGAGAGGACATGTTATAGTATGACATCCGGGTCGAGAGGACATGTTATAGTATGACATCCGGGTTGAGAGGACATGTTATAGTATGACATCCGGGTTGAGAGGACATGTTATAGTATGACATCCGGGTTGAGAGGACATGTTATAGTATGACATCCGGGTCAAGAGGACATGTTATAGTATGACATCCAGTTCGAGAGGACATGTTATAGTATGACATCTGGGTTGAGAGGACATGTTATAGTATGACATCCAGGTTGAGAGGACATGTTATATAGTATGACATCATCGGGTCAAGAGGACATGTTATAGTATGACATCCAGTTTGAGAGGACATGTTATAGTATGACATCCGGGTTGAGAGGACATGTTATAGTATGACATCCGGGTCAGAGGACATGTTATAGTATGACATCCGGGTCAGAGGACATGTTATAGTATGACATCCGGTAGAGGACATGTTATAGTATGACATCTGGGTTTGAGAGGACATGTTATAGTATGACATCCAGTTTGAGAGGACATGTTATAGTATGACATCCAGTTTGAGAGGACATGTTATAGTATGACATCCAGTTTGAGAGGACATGTTATAGTATGACATCCAGTTTGAGAGGACATGTTATAGTATGACATCTGGGTTGAGAGGACATGTTATAGTTATGACATCTGGGTCGAGTGTTATAGACATCCAGTTTGAGAGGACATGTTATAGTATGACATCCGGGTCGAGAGGACATGTTATAGTAGGACATCCAGTTTGAGAGGACATGTTATAGTAGGACATCTGGGTCAAGAGGACATGCTATAGTATGACATTGAAGTTGAGAGGACATGTTACAGTATGACATCCGGGTCGAGAGGACATGTTATAGTATGACATCCAGGTTGAGAAGACATGTTATAGTATGACATCCGGGTTGAGGGGACATGTTATAGTATGACATCCGGGTTGAGAGGACATGTTATAGTATGACATCCGGGTCAAGAGGACATGTTATAGTATGACATCCAGTTCGAGAGGACATGTTATAGTATGACATCTGGGTTGAGAGGACATGTTACAGTATGACATCCAGGTTGAGAGGACATGTTATAGTATGACATCCGGGTCAAGAGGACATGTTATAGTATGACATCCAGTTTGAGAGGACATGTTATAGTATGACATCCGGGTTGAGAGGACATGTTATAGTATGACATCCGGGTCGAGAGGACATGTTATAGTATGACATCCAGTTCGAGAGGACATGTTATAGTATGACATCTGGGTTGAGAGGACATGTTACAGTATGACATCCAGTTTGAGAGGACATGTTATAGTATGACATCCGGGTCAAGAGGACATGTTATAGTATGACATCCAGTTTGAGAGGACATGTTATAGTAGGACATCCGGGTTGAGAGGACATGTTATAGTATGACATCCGGGTCAAGAGGACATGTTATAGTATGACATCCAGTTCGAGAGGACATGTTATAGTATGACATCTGGGTTGAGAGGACATGTTACAGTATGACATCCAGGTTGAGAGGACATGTTATAGTATGACATTGAAGTTGAGAGGACATGTTATAGTATGACATCCAGGTTGAGAGGACATGTTATAGTATGACATCCAGGTTGAGAGGACATGTTATAGACAGATAAGACAAGAACAGCTCGTCTTAATTTATTAACCATCACTGTCAGTTTCAGTCCTAACAACCTCTTGTCTTGTTTTCTTAACGGCTGCATTGTTGTTGTTTGTCTATAAACTTGGACTCACCATCGAATGCAGCTTCGTCGTCCTCCAGCTCTGGAACTGAAAGAAGACGAAAGGAAAGCAAATTCATTTATACAAGGAATCTATTTAAGTTAAGAGATGATCCTGTCTGATCACAGGTTCAAACCCTCAAACAGCCAACATCAACACTGAACACGGACAAAAGCAAGAACAAGACTATTAACATAAATATAATCTTGATTTAAATTTATACACAGTGTAAATTTCCCAAATTTGCAGGGATTTAAAGGAAATTGATAGAAATACTGAAAGTAACAAATGAACCAAAATAAAACTAGAAACAACTTCTTGATGTTTCCTACCTTCATCATCATCATCTTCATCTCCGCCTCCATCAGGATCCATGAACGTCCCTCCTTCCTCCTCCAGCTCGTCTCCAAAGTCTTCCTCGTCCATACTGCCCAGAGACACCTCCTCATCGTCCAGGTCGTCCATGTCTGAGTCGTCCACGTCTGAGTCGGAGTCCTCCACCTTTTTCTTCCCTTTTTTACTCTTTACATTACTGAAGAAACAGGGAGGGAAATCAGAGCGAGAGGAGTCAGTGAAGATGTTGCTGAATTTAATCAATTCTTCAGACTGAAAATCTGAACTAGACAGAAACAGACTAGAATAAAAACGAGATGGTTTGTAAACTGTCTCTGAGGCTGCAGAGCTCAAAGGTTAACACATTAAATCAAATATTTCCACACATATAACATTTGTTGGTTCATTATTCAAGTTTCCTCTGATCTGAAGGAGCGACAACCTGGACAGAACCAATCATACGTGTTTTGATTCCCTGGACCAGGAAACTTTCTGTTGTGTCTCAACTCTGCAAATGTGTCTCAAACAAATGTGGGAAAAGCTGATATGATAAAACGTAAACAAGCTCATTTACTGGGTTGAAATGTGACTTTTCCCTTTCAACAAACCAGAGCGACGTTTGAGACTTTTCACAGAACCAGACGCCTGTTTGTTGGTTAGTGGACGAACTGTCTGCTCACCCTGCGAAGTCCAGATCATCGTCTGCCAGCTCAGTGAAGTACGAGTCTCCCTCACAGGAATCTGTTCAAAAAAAATAAAAATAAATAAATAAATAAAAAATCAGAAATATAAACATAAAATATTTAGAATGAGCTAAATTTGGATTCATTAAAATAACAAAAACCACAATAAAAAAATTGTTCACCTTAAAAGAAACTTTTTATTCATTTATGTTCAGAAAGTCAAACAAAGCTTTAATTGTAATATTCTGTAAAACAATTTACCTTAAATTACAAAGTAAAACATTATTAATTCTTCAGTATGAACCGTTTTTTAAAAACGTGACTGAGTTTAATGGTGACTTGTTTTCAGCAGCAGTCCAAACCTCTCTCACTACAATCAGTTCACATATAGCGCCCTCTGCAGTCCTTTAGTTCAACCTCTTCTAACGGCAACGTGTCTCAACTCACCCAGCATTTTCTCAAACTCGTCGTCGTCCACGTCCTCCACGCTCTCGTCATCACCGTCTCTTCGCGGCCGACGAACCTGCTTCTCCTGCTGCCGCTTCTTGAAGAATCTGTCGAGTCGATGGAATAAAAAAACATCACAAACTGCCTCAAAATATTGGTGAATCTGCGACAAACGGCAGAAAGTAAAAGCTTCTAAACCAAAATAAACAAGGTTTGATGAAGCCGCAGGTCGTATTGATCATTAATCTTCTTTTTAATTACCTGTAATGAAATGTAACTCTACAATATTTCAAAAGTAATAAAGACACAATCACACAAAAACAGCTTTTAAGTGATTAAGCAAAACTTAGAAAAATTAAAAGGAAGTTAAAAAAATACTAAAATGTATGAACGAGAGAAACTAAATCGGCTGCATTAAAAACACAGTACAGGTGATCACAGAGCAGGAGACTTTTGTTGTGCAGCTGTGAAGACAAAGATTTGTGAGCTACATTTTGTCAAGAATTGTTCTATAGAACTGTTTTAAACGCACCGATGGAAGAAGATCTCATCCACAGGGATCTGACTCTCTTCTTTAGCCAGAAACTCCTCACAGTTCACTGACAGACAGAAAGTTCAATTAACTGGTGACAAACTGAACAATTTCCAACAAAACAAACTGATATGTGTTTTCACGTAATGATGAAATATCACTTCAAAATAAATCATAAAAACAAGAGGCTGAAGCTGAAACTCACCTGGTAAAGAGTTGACAGATGACCTGTGTTTGGGCCTCAACGCTGCAGCGTCTGTGTTTTCTAAGATAAAATACATTAAAGCAGAAAATGAGATTTTTCTTTATTTCATGACTGGATTTGTAGATTTGAGAATGTTACATAATTGTTTTTTTAATCTGCCTTCTACAGTTTGTGTTCCACCACAGATAAGGCATAAAGATATTTGAATAAAACTAATGATCAGCAGTAATATAAAGTCTGTATTTATTACGTTTGCCCTTCAGCTGTTTGGGGTTTCTGAAGACGAATCGATCCAAGAATCTGATGAGGGTGAAGTCCTGCAGAGGGTCTCCTGAGTACAGGATGGACTCGCCCTGTGGAAACCACACTGATTAACACACGACACGTTTACAGAGGAAACAGCAGCACATTGATCCCAAACAACTACAGGACGTGAAGAGAAAAGAGCAGTGACGTGCATGTTACACACACCAACTGCTCAGATACAGACAAAAGCTCTGTGTTTCCATGTGATGAAACAACTCGACCTCAAGTTTTTAAGACAAAGAAGTTTTTACCTGCAGGATAGTTTTTGCAAACAGCGACACTGAGGGGTGGAAGTGCAGGGCGAGCTGCAGACACACAAACACAGGAAACATTACAGAGAAACTGAAACTGTTTACATGTGTTCAAAGGAATTTACATGAGGTTTAATCCCTGCTGACAGATTCCCAAACTAAATTATTCATGACTGTAAGAGAAAACACGTGTATTTGTACATGCTAGTGAATTTTACAACCCTGATTCCAAAAAAGTTGGGACACTGTGTAAAACATTAATAAAACAGAATGACTTGCTGTTCCTTTTTGACATGTTTCATCAGCTTCATTGATTTTTGTAAATATCTGCTTCTTCTGATTTTGACGGCAGCAACATGTTTCAAACAAGTTGGACAGGAGCAACAAAAGACTGAAAGTTGTGGACTGATCCAAAAACACCTGTTTGGATCATTTTAAACACTTTGTCTTTACATTTTATTTCATTTCACTCTCTACATTTGTTTGTTTCTCACCCTCTGTAGTTCCCATAAAGTTGTGTGGTCGGCGCCGCAGAATAACGGGTTTCTGTGCAGCGGGTCGTAGCTCTGCATGTTCTTCCCTCCTGAAGTAAACCGGAAGGAAAAACAAAAAAATCTATATTCAAGAAGAACAACAATATGGAACATGGACATATAATGTATCTGATAATGTATCTGCTGTTTAAAAGTGCCTCGCAGACCTTCCAGGTTCTGGTGATGTACCCATGATGCCGTGGGCTTTGCCTCCTCCGTCTCGGCACTCGCTCCTTCCTCCAGTTTGTCTGCGTCCACAAAGTGTTCCTCTTCATCATCATCATCACCACCATCATTGTTCTCTTCAGCGAGATCTTTGAACTCCTCCTCCTCCCCGTCCTGAGTGAACAAACAGAGGATTGATTGAAGATAAAGTGAATCAGACACCAATATTGTTTATTTCTACAGAGGCCCAGTTTAGATGAACCTTCTCATGAGTTACTGATGTGGACACGTTGTGACCTTCTTACCCCGTCCTCCTGCAGCAGCATCTTGAGGCCCGGTTTGGCCTTCATCACCTCCGACAGCAGGAAAAGCGCTCCGCAGGCGAAGCTGGCGTTCTGCTCGGCGCTGACCTGCAGCAGCCGCTTCACGAAGGCTTTGACCCGACGCAGCATGATGTCGGCCTTCAGAGACTTGTAGAGCAGGTTGAGGAACATGCTCTGTCTGGAGGATGACGACAACCCAGGGTCCAGCAACTTCCTGCAGAGAAGAAGAAACATTTTCATCCATAATCTCACTACAGTTTCTAAAGACACTGCTCGAGGTTGTGACAAATTTAGCTAAAAACGCTTTTGGAAAAAGAGATTACCTGTACAGAGCCACATAGTAGCGGTCAGAGACGGTCTGCTGCGAGTCCATCACCTGGAACAGCAGCATGAGCGCCTGCACGGCTGTGTTGAACTTCACCAGATGAACCACTTTGAACAGCGTGTCCAGCTGCTCCTTCACCTTCTCGTCCCCTGTGCCGGCGTAGGGATACGCCCGGTTCACACCCGACAGCAGCACACTCAGCATCTTTGACTCGATGTCCTTCTTCTTGACGCAGGCGCGGAAGAACGAGAAGTAGATGGTGATGAGTTTGGCGGCGAGCTCGGCCTCGTTGTGGCTCAGCTTCACCTGGCTGAGGAAGCAGACGGCGTAGTACTGCGCCTTCGGGCTGATGTTGGGCCGGAACATGAGCCGCTCCACCTCGCAGCACACCACCGCCTTCATGTTGGGGTGTTTGTGCAGCAGCGTCTCCAGCAGGTATGACGCCTTGGATGCCGTCTTGTACTCGGGGTCTCCCAGCTTGTTGATGACCTGGATGAGCAGCGCCCTCTCCTGCTCCGGACGGTTGCACAGCAGCTCGTGGGCGGTGGACAGCGCCTTCGCCTTGGTGGCCGCCACCGTGTCGTGAGCCACTGTGTCCAGAGTCGTCACGAATTCAGCCATGTGGTGTTTCAGCTGGTGCTCAAAGTACCAGAGGACGAGGCGGCGGTCGCGGGCGTCACGGTTGCCGCTGGCCTTCTCCTCGACCTGGTCAAACGGGTGCTGAGCGAAGGTGCGGAGCTTCCTGTGCTCCGGCAGCAGGTCGGACAGCAGCAGCTCTCGCAGCGTGTCCAGGGCCATCAGACCCATCCGCCGGCTGCCCTTCTTCTTCACCATGGACACCAGGTTCTCAACGTGCTCCAGCGTGTGCACTGGAGCATCCTGGATGAGAACCGTCATGGCTGCCATCCTGTCCGCCAGCACGCCGGAGGAGACGACCGTCTTCATCCAGTGTGAGTTGGCTCCTTTCTGCAGGGTCTTCTTGCTCTTGTAGAGCTCCACCTCGGCCTCGAACAACTGCTGGGCGAGCGTCTTGTACTGGGACACCAGTGAGGGGTCCTGCTGGGTCGACGAGCCCTCTGCGGTGTATTCCAGGTCAAACCACTTCCCTCCAGGTTTGATCAGAAGGACCTTTCTCTGCTGAAACTCAAACACATTCTCGTTTTGTTTGGTCTTTTTCCCGGTGGATGCCCGAACGTCTTTTGTCTTCTTCGTCTTCTGTTTGTCCTCAACTTCCTGGTTGTCGTTCACTTTCTGCTGAGAGTTTGATGCTTGTTCCTCAGCTGGAGCTTTCTTGGCTTTGGCCTTTTTGCTTTCCTTCTCAGCAGCGTCAGCGCCCTCAGGCTCGTCTGCGATGGCCTGCAGTCCAGCGAACGCCCGGATGCCCAGTTTGGTGATGAATTTCTCCAGCTCACCCTCCTCCAGGTCATCGATCGCTCCTTTCTTTCCTCCGTCAATGAGCTCGTTGGAGTCGTCCAGACCGGCAAGCAGGACGTAGTCGGCCTACAGAGGGACAAGAGAAGACAAAAAACTGTTGTCATGAACTAAAATACACATCAGTGTTGACTTAGCCATGGTTGCACTAGAAAACAACAGTCCAAAACCTTTATATTGAGTGAAAACAAAAATAACCCAGTTAACGTTTCTTTTACAAAACCTTCACTGTAACACTGATGGTTCACACTAACGTTACCTCATGTTTATTAGAAATGTGTCTTTGATTATTTGTGTCAGGCTCAAAAACACAAATAAACTTTGTAAACTGGCTTTATGTCCATTCACCCTCCAACACGTCCATGTTTATGAACAGCAGAACGTGCTGAGGTTCAGTGTGTAATCATGTTTGATCTGATTGACTCACCTGAGTTCCTCCCAGCCTTAAAACCTCCTCCAGGTTAAACTCGTCTTCTTTCTTCGCGCTGTTTTCTCCTTCATCCGCTGCTGAATCGTCCTCTTCTTCCCCGCCGCTGTTTTCAGCTTCCATGTCGTTTTCCTCAGGCTGAAATGTCACTTTATTGGTCGGTTTAGATCTTTTGCGGTGCTTGTTTTTTGCTGCCATGCTTTCTGCCGCATGAGGACATGTGACCCGGATGTAGAATGGACGTCACGTCAACGTTTCCGTTCTCGAAAAACCGAAACATTTAGTCATTGTCTGTACGTCGAAGTTTTTTAATTCAAAAGGGGAAATGAGAATTGAAATTTTACATGAAACATTACAGCAGCTTTTTTAAAAAAGTAATTGTCGTGCAACACATGCGCTGTCTAACGGAAACAACGAAGAAGAATGACTTCCTGTTGTTGATAACACGTGATTTCTGGTGTAAGTATCGCGTAACCAATCAGTCTTTGTGTCGTTGTCAAGTTTGCAACTATGCGACTCGATAGAACAGGAAATGCTAAAATATCTTTCAAAATAATATTGTAAACGCCAATGAAGGGGAACTATCGTCTCTTGTAGCTGAAACATGGAAACAAACAAAATGTATTAAGGTTTTCAAGGAATATTTAACAACCACATGCTCTCTGAAAAGAATGAAACGGAATTCTACAAACGTAAAGATGTTCATACAATCCAAATACTGTAATTTACTGATGATTAGAAATTAGAAAAATAATTTGAAAAATGTTGAATTCATTTCTATGATTTTTATCTTATAACAATTTACACAGTCACAGGAGCATTTCTGGGAATGTTTATTTTCATGTTTTGTTTGTACTTGAGTTTTACTAGTAGTTTGAATTTTGTTTTTTGTAGTAAAGGTTTTTATAAATTACATTTTTAAACTGTTGTTTTCATTCTATGATTTCACACATATTACATGTTGATTTATAAAATAAATACTGGGGCTCTTTTCTGTTCCTAACTTGGCTCATTGATGAATCTATCCACAAATAAATGAAATACACACAAAGATTAAACCTGACTCAGAGTTGTTTTATATCAATTCTAAAAACTATATACTACAAATGTTCCACCAAACTTATTTTATTATGAAAGGTTAGCCGGAAGTTATAACCCTCGTTGTTGTTTGCTTCACCTTCATCACTCTGATGTCGTTAGTTCTTAAACAAGGACCTTGTGGCTTTTCGCTACTTTCAACGATCGACAGACACAAATGAACATTTTTGTATTTTTATCATTTATACCCGAAACTAAACCGTTATTTCCGGCTGTGGTTCCGTTTGTCTTTGACCGTTAACGCACTTGTAGCTAACGTTGCTAATGCTAGCCGGCTAGCCGCTAACATCAGAGATCAGAGTTTGTCCATGTGTTTGAGGTTGATTACGGTTTAATTAAAGTGTCGTATAGTAAAATAATGTTTTCAGATCAAATATTCAAAGTGTCCAAGTTGTTTTAGATTTAGATGATCCAACAGCAGAATGAGGGTTTGTGTTAAAACACAGCAGCTGATCAGCAGAGTCTGTTTTCATCCTGTCAGTTCTTCAGCAGCAGGTGAGGAAAATACAGACGATCTGACAAAAGCTTTGATTTCAACATGATTTAGTTTAGATGATCAGACAAACAGCCTCATAATATGAAGCTGGAAGAGTCTCACATCACACGCATGTTTTCTGGATCTATTTTGGATTCACATGTATTTATTTGTTTCACATGTGTTGTCTATTTTGGTTTACTAGATTTTAATTTCAGATTTTTGTAAATAATAATAATTTTGTAAATATGTAAAAACATTAAATCAGAGCAAGTCTAATTCTGGAAATATAATTCAAATTCATTGATTGTAAATTATCGTCCATTTGATTGAGGAAATGTTTTGTTAGTATTAAAACATGTGTGTGTTTGACAGTGGGATGGAGAGCAGCTCAGACCAGACTCCTCTGCAGCCCCTCAGCGGGCGAAGAACCGACCCGACCCTCCATGCTGCGACACCTGACCTCCAAAATAAAAGCCACAGGTCCGATCCCAGTGGCAGAGTACATGAGGGAGGTGCTCACCAACCCTGTGACTGTAAGTTAAAGTGTCAGTGTGCCAGAGCTCTGACCTGCAGCCGCATTCATGTATGTAGTTATACGTCCTTGCTTTTATTTTCAATTAACAATAAAAGACAAATTAACCATATTTTTTTCCCGTCATTGTTGGATTTGGCCACTGGGGGCGACAGAGAGCCACCCTCACTGGGCTCTGTCCATGGTGCTTCTCAGCTCAGTCACTCCTGTCCTTCAGATTTAATTACTTTTATTGTGAAACCTTTGTTGCTTTACAGCCACATGGCATCCTGACCAAAACATTGATCAAACTATTGATTATTGTTTTGATTGATGAGGGAGTCAATTAAATGTAAAAAGCTGAAAACAGCGTCTTCAGATTGGAGCTGCAACAATTAATGGATTAATCGATTGGTCACTTGACAGAAAAGGAAATCTGCAGCAGTTTATTTTGATAATCAATTCATTGTTAAGGCATTTTTAAATGAGAAGTAGCAAAAAATCAAATGGCAGTAAATGTACAGTATTTTTTACCTCTTTAAAACCTGCTGCTGCTCATCGTCCTTCATTCAGACTGATTTCTCTTTCAGGGTTATTATGTGAGGAACAACATGCTGGGACCTGATGGAGATTTCATCACATCACCAGAAATCAGTCAGATTTTTGGAGAGGTGAGGCTGCAAAATTCTACCTTAAAAGAAAAACAACCCTCACACTCACATTTATTAGCAGGAAAACTAAAAGGAAACAGCACATTTCTCCTCAGATAAGAAAACTTGTGACGGCATCATGTTTGTTGTTTGAAGCGTTTGAACTTGTGTCCTGTTTGTTCCAGCTCATCGGTGTGTGGATCATCAGCGAGTGGATGGGAGCAGGTCATCCCAAACAGCTGCAGCTGGTCGAGCTCGGACCTGGAAAAGGATCATTGGCCAGTGACGTCCTCAGAGTATGAACTTTATTTAATACAGCAGCAGATTTCAAATTGATCAGGGATGATCATCATTATCATGCTAATTAGTATTTCATCTATTAGGTATATTTGTACCTTTTTGTCTCTTCTTCTTTTTGTCTGCATGTGCTGTCATTTAATCTTTAACATATTCATTTACGCTTCCAAAAATTCAGATCTAAATGAATTTCTCTCGGCTGTGTCCTTCCTGACGTTAAACATGTTTATGTTATTAAAATGTGATGTTCGGTCTTGATGTTACGACCTGTGTTGTTTTGTCTCTCCAGGTGTTCAGTCAGTTGCGCTCTGTGCTCGGCGAGGCCTCGGTGTCTCTCCATCTGGTCGAGGTGAGTCCGGCACTGAGTCGTCTCCAGGCCCAGAATCTGACCGGGAACCGCAGCCAGGAGGCGGACACAGAGGACGAGCCGGTTTACCGCCGTGGAGAGACAGCTGCTGGGCTGCCGGTGTCCTGGTACCGCCGCCTAGAAGACGTCCCCACAGGTTTACTGAAGCAGAAAAACTCAGAAAGTCACTAAGAATCCTTTAAGAAATATGAGCTACGCCATTATTAAAATACACCAAAGCATATCAATGCTCGTAACCACAAAGAGCACAGTGGTTATACCTGTTCAGAATCTTCACACCATCTAAGGAAGTTTCCCTGTATTTGTGTGTCTGGTTAATTTTCTTACCGTCAGTTTCTTTCTTCTCACAGGATTCAGCATCTTTCTCGCTCACGAGTTCTTCGACGCTCTGCCCATCCACAAGTTTCAGGTTAGTTTAAAGCCACTCTGTGTAACATTTCTTCACATTGTTCAGGCCCATTTATCTCAGAGTCCCTGGGTTGCAGTGGTCTGCATTGCTCTCTACTGGTGTCTAGGAAGAATACGACCACCAGATGGCGTCAAAGTGAAACGAAGTCCGATCCCTCACATAGTAACACTATCTTCAGAAATATGAAAATGACAGTCAGTATCAGTAGAGTGATCAAAGACTGTGGCTGATTTTGTAATTTCAGTGTGAATTTCTAAACAGTATATTTTTTATGAGATCTTGTCAGTTGTATATAAAGAAAAACCTTTCAGTCAGAACGAATGTCCTGCAGCTGCTCTCATATCATTCAGACATGACTCTGTGTTGTTCTGTAGTCAGGTGTGGTTCAAACCTGCAGCGCCCTCATACACAGAAACCTCCTCAGGTGTTGTGAAACCAGCAGCCGGTCTGACTTTCTGCTTGTTTTGGGTAGCGGACGCAGAAAGGATGGAGGGAGGTGTTGGTGGACATCGACCCAGAGAAGCAGGACCAGCTGAGGTTTGTCGTGGCGCCGTCTCCCACTCTGGCCTCGTCCACACTCGTACAGGTCGGTACCTGAGCAGATCTGTCATGTGACTCACCTGGAGGAAGAATGTTGGCTGACTGGACAAAACATCATGTTATTTTGAATGATGTCTGTCTGATATTAAGTTTTAGAGAAGGAACATATTTCTCAAAAATGACAGAAGGACATGAGAGATGTACAAAATGACTCATTAAAATGTTTTGTGTTGTCTCACCAAAACTCCAGATATTCATTATACAATGATACAAAATATTTTCAGGCCCTCACAGTGGAGAAGAATATTTGACCAGAGAATATTTTACATTTCTCAACTGATTATTAAAAATGTTTTTTCTGTCTATGGACTAATTGATCAGTTGATGAACTGTTTCAACACTAAGTTTTCAGACATCACCTCATGTCTTGAAGTTAACTTTTTAAAAAGTTATATTCAGATATTTCTTTTCAGAGTTCCTCATTCAGACCTTTTGTACCAACATGTTAAAACTCATTTCAACAGTGGTGATGAAAAATAACTGCTAACAAATGTCCTTGAAAACAGGAGCCTCAACTGTGACAAACCTGCTTTTAAACTCATACAAATCTAGTAACACAAGTGCAGAGGAGGTTTAACTGAACACTTAAAAGAGTTGGATAATTTTAACGTTAAAGTACAGAACGAAGGAAAGCTTTAATGTTTCAGACACCGTGGAAGTGAACTCCTCAGATCAGCTCTTCGAGGTTTCGCTTTATAGCTTCCATCTGGTTTTTATTGCCCACATTTAAACCAGCTATACGTTCACAGCCTGTTTGATTTGGCCTCTTTGGCTCAGACACTTTGAACGTCCTGCCAGAGACCTGACATCATCATCATCATCATCATCAGTCTGTTTGGATGAAGAACGTGCTCTTAAATCCAGTCTGAGTTCAGCTTTCATATCAGCAAACCAGACACAAATCATCAAACTTTAGAAAGTAGGTTTGAAGAAAAGAAGGATTCATTTCTAATTGAGGTCGACTGTGTTTTAAAGTTTAAACAGTCGGCTGTTTTAATTGGTTTCTAGATCCAAAGAGGCTTCAGTATGTTCTGTGGTGAGCAGCTGTTGGTGATGATGCACTGGTTCTGGGGACTTTCGAGTACTTGTACTTCAATGCTTTAAGTATATTTTGATTCAAGTACTCAAATAAGATTTTACCTACTTCAGTTAAAGATCTGACTGGGTCTTGGGTGAATCATTTATGTCAACGAGGGGGTGGTCACATGTATAGAAGGACAGTGGTGTGTTTGTGTGTCAGGCAGGTGAGAGGCGGAGCCACGTGGAGGTGTGTGCAGAGGGCGGAGTCATCGTCCAGCAGCTGGCCCGGAGGATCTCAGAGCACGGCGGCGCCGCTCTCATAGCCGACTACGGCCACGATGGAACCAAGACGGACACGTTCAGAGTACGATGGACACTTTATGTATCTGACTGTAAATATTCAGGGTTTTTTTTTTAGACAATGCAGTATATTATGATGTATCTTGATACGGCAATATACAATGATATGTATCAAGATTTCGTCCATATCCACCGCCTCACTTTACAGATTCTCCTCTCTAGCTTGTGTAATTCTGTTGTTTTTGTGACGACCAATTTGAGATTTAGGACTTTTTTGTTCAGTCCTCTCTTCACTTACAGTTGAAGGAAACAGATGTAGGAAGCACTGAAGCCCATCAGCTGCAGGCGGAGAGGAAACCAGGGTCCCTGACTCATCTGCCTCCGACATTTTCATTCTCTCAATCTTCGCATCATAATTTTTAATTAATCTAACTAATTCTGAATCACTTCTGAATTTCCTCGAGACGATGAGTCCTTTTCCACGTCAGCACAACCAAAAATAAGTTATTATTATAACATTATGCTGTAAATCTGAATTTCTGAATCGTTGATGCTAAATATAAATATGTGAGTATGAAAAGGTCGTAAAACTTGTTGCAGTCATGTGATGGTGCTTTAATCACATAGTAGGACTCCTTCGACTGGACGTGAGGGTTTCTTGGCTCAGAGAACTGAAGCAAACAGCAGAAAATATCTGAGGCTCTATTTTAGTTTTTTTGTTTTTCCATCAGGGTTTCAAAGGTCACCAGCTCCATGACGTCCTGTCCTCCCCCGGCTCGGCCGACCTCACCGCCGACGTGGACTTCAGCTACCTGCGCAGGATGGCTGGAGGGGGCGTGGCCTGTCTGGGACCCGTCACTCAGAGGTTGTTCCTGAAAAACATGGGCATCGACTCCAGACTACAGGTGAGTCTGAGGGTCTGTTCAGAAGCAGCTCAGCTGGTTTGCATCACTGATAACAGGACGTGTAATAATTTGTTCAGACTGTAAATAAGAAACAAGTGATTCATTGAGGAACAAACAAACAGAAACCTTCAGAGGTTGTAACTCTCCTGTGGTTCTCTGCAGGTTCTGCTGAGGAACTGCAGCGACGCGTCCACCAGGAAGCAGCTGATCGGCAGCTACGACATGCTGACCAACCCCGCCAAGATGGGCGAGCGCTTCCACTTCTTCAGCCTGCTGCACCACAGCCGGCTGGCCAAACCCAAGAAAGCAGAGGGGCTGAAGCTGGAGAAGAACAGGAGCCCGGCGCCGCTGCCTGTGGCCGGATTCAGCGAGCTCAGCTTCTCCTGAGGCTCTTCAGCTGTCGGAGACTGAATCAGAACTTTTATAGAGCGGTTTTGGAGCTCGAACAGACATTTCATGTTCATGTCTCTTAATTTAGAGAAACCTGCTGTACTGTACCAGATTTTTATGTCCAACATGAAGTGAAATAAAGACTTAACTACCTTTGACCTTTCTCTTAAAGGTTCTACTGTACTGCATTCAGAGCCACTAGATGTCGCACTAGAGCACCAGCCTCTCAAACTGAAACAAACGGGTGCGACACCTCCCGTCACCAGAAACAGCCATTGTATGTCGCTCTCCTACAAACCACCAGGCTCCACTGACAAAAACTAATTTTACCTTTGCAAACCAGCGTAAAACACACTTCATTCAAACTCGAGAGAAACAAAAAGAAACTCACTGAAACCATCTTGTTAGTCTTTCCACACTTCCAACAATCATCAACTCTGGTTTCAGCAAAATAAACCCTTAATTCACCGAGTTGGATGTGAAAATATTTAGGCTCTAATGTTTTCTACATCCTTAAAATTCAGAATTGACTCTCAACTGATACTGGCTGACTGGAGAAAACTGTGACACTACTTAAGGTCAGAGGTCATCCTGCGGCAGGAGGATCTTTTTCCTCCCTGCTACGCCGTCTCTCAGCCGTCAGCCTTCGCCCACATCTTGAAGCAGTTAGCTGAGCTCACAGTTGTGCAGCAGCCATTCACAACGAGGCCGCCGCTCCTCCGGTAGCAATTAAAAGATTCAGTTACACATGTGGGGGGGTCGCCGCTGCCAAAACAAGCAGCCGTCCTCCAGAGGAGCGGCCGAGCGAGGCGATCGTGTTCAGGTTTGGTAATTAAATGATAGTTTCCAAACATCCTGCTGCGGATCGTTATCAGCTTTTCCTCTGATTCAGGAGGGTCTGTGTTTTTTTCTGACCAGGTTTAATGAGTGTGACTCGTACATTTGGAAGAAATTAGAGGATTTTTTTGAACCCCTCCAGCTGCAGATGTGTAAAAAAGTTTTTCGCTGACAAAGTCTGATGGATTGTAAATTTAAACCTGATTGTAGTTTGGGATTAGAGACAATTAAAGCAAAACTTCAATCCAATTCTATAAGTGCTTTTGTGCAAAATCCTCATAATAGAAAGTTTCTCTGCTTTGACAGTTCTTCCATCATTGACCTTCAACAGGAACTTTTTAAAGGTAGAAAGAGGATTTTTAGTTTGTGATTTTATTGACTCTGGCTACTCGGTTCTTGGAACTGTTTGGTTGAACAGTGGTATTAGTCTTCACCTCACTTCTATCATCTTTTTAAAATTTGCAGTAATTAAAGGAAAGAGAGATAAAATGAGATTTTTTCCAAAGTAAACCATTCAGCTTTAATATTTTCCCACATGACACAACAGTTCTTGCAAAAATATAAAATGTGTGAAATAATTTCTCAGGCTGGAGTCAGATCAGGATCAACGGTTGAGTCTTTTTTTTCACAGGCAGGTTTCCACAGAAAGACAAAGACAATAGCAGCTCAATTCTCAGCTCGTCTTCATCCAAAGTTTCACAAAGAATCACTGAAAATAACTGAATTTGTTCCTCTGAAAAAGGATTTTATGCACGACATCTGCATTTTTAGCCATGTTAGTGGCTTTTAAGGTGGTAGTATGAGAAGGATTGACATTCATGGTCCACAGAGGATGAAACCTCATGACTTTGATCCTGCCAACATATAGTCCTGGAAGAAGATCTCTGAGCAGTTCGCTGTGAAAACTAATTCAGGAGGCTCCTTTCTGTGCCGGACTCGGAGACAAATTAAGTTTGAAATTCTTTACGTAAGACTGAAATTTTCATTTGGAAAGCTTTTGGAGGCTGACGATATGTTTTGTTTTCTTCCCCATATTGTTGTTTCACAAATCTCTAGAAATGAGTTCTCGAGTGCAAAGTCAGCATGACGACATCTGAGAATAAGACCCAGGTTGAAAAATACCAAAACTGTCCTTTAGTAATTTGACATTTAGCGTGTTAGCATGCTAAGGTTGGTTAGAGTGTGACAATGCTAACGTTTAATTCAATATTTAATTGTCTGTTTACATATTAACTTCAGGTGAAGTGTTAATATTCTGTTGTGTAACATTGGCATTCAGCTCAAAGTACAAAGAGCTGAGCCTGAAAAGGCCATTTTGATTTTGGTCATATGACCTTTCCTCAGATGCCACCCTGAGGACAAACTTAGGATCTGAGGGTCTGAGAATAGCACAGTTTTCAACCAACCAATAATTTCGTTTTCTGGACTGAAAATGAACATTTAAGTTTTGTTCTTCAACTCAGTTCTCAGTTTACTTTTGCAGATGAACAAACCAAAAGTTATTATCAGTGAAAATCCCCTTTTCAAAAGAGTTTCCCAATAGTGCAAAGACATCCTAACGAGGAACAACGAAAGAAATGAACATTATAATCAGAACATAGTCAAGACGTTTGTTTCTTCTGAGTTCCAGTTCTCGTCACAGAGGACGACTTTAACAGTATGTGACAAATAGCTCACGTCTCTACACAACCTCATGAGCTCTAAAATACAACAATGGCATCATAAAAATATTCTATTTGAGCTGAGAAAGTATATAAAGGCTCTGGATCTGTTTTTAGCTAGCCCTTCTGCGGCTTGAGTGGCAGTGCAGACGTTAACTGACTGTTGAATCCTGGGAGAAAAAGTCCCTCCAGCTTTTGGCTCACAGGGTGTGTTTGTTATGGCTTTTAGAAAAACGCAGTGAAATAGGAAAAATGTAAGATGTGTTCAATTTAAAATTCTCTGGACCTGAATTATTGCCGCAGTGAGTGTGTCACAGTGTCCTCACACAGCTGCCTGACCGCCGCGTCCTGCCAATCCACGAACACGTGATCCCGCGCCATCTTGGGGAAAGCTCGCGGAGACAGTTTACACGGACCTGGACTCTCCATGCAACCGTTGAGGGAGTCCTCAGATTTGCTGCTTCCTTGTAGGAAATGTTTACCCTCTGGCCCCTAGGGGTCCTCCTCCATGTCGTCCAGGTTGGGTGACATGATGAAGTGTTTTGGGTAGTGCAGGCCTCTCTCGTCAGCGTGCTCCTCCCAGCGGGCGTCGTCGCTCTCGTGGGTGATGTAGCGCTCGCCTCGCCGAGTCTCGAACTCCCTGAGGTCCAGCCAGGTCTGGTAGTCCTGAATGATGACGAGAACAATGACGGTCAACAAAAAAGAAGCGACTTCAATTCAAACCCAGGAATCACTATTAAAGTCCCTGAAAACACATCTTCTCAATCAGCTTCTTCCTGTAAGTCAGGTGTTCCAGCATGAACACGTTCTGCCAATTCTGTCATATACCGTGCAGATGGAAGCCCTTTGAGGCAACTTTCGAATCTTACGTTGACTTGATTTGAGATCTGTAGGACTGCTCTTCATGTGTCCAAAGGTTTGTAAGAGTGAAGAGCAGTTTGGTTACCTGCAGCCAGGGGTGACTCAGCGACTTGTCCACGCTGTAGCGCTTCCTCATCTTCACCTGCAGCAGGTTATTAATCAGGTCTGTAGCTGAGAGGAAAACAAACACTCGGTGTCAAAGTCAGTTCTACACTCATTAACTAGATGTTCGGGAGTTTTTCCATTTTTTGTCTTTGTCTTCAAACTGCTCATGGACTTTATTAGAATTTCAGCTTGGGAACTTGAATCTCATTATGTCTTAGTTCCATATTTAAAACACTGGAATCTGTGATTTGGCTGATGATTAATTACCCTGCTCTGAAATCTCCTTCCAGGGGTTGGGCGGGTACATGAAGGCTGCGTTCTGGATCTGGTCGTTGATGTCCTCGTCTTCGTTGAAGGGAAACGTCCCGCTCAGACTGACGTAGATGATGACGCCCACCGACCACATGTCCAGAGATCGGTTGTAGCCTTTGCTGCGAAGCACCTCAGGGGCCAGATAGGCCGGAGTGCCGACCACCGAGCGACGGAACGACTTCTCCCCGATGATTCGGGCAAAGCCAAAGTCACAGAGCTTCACCTGGAGGAAAAGAGAGGTGAATGTTTAAGTTTGACAAAGTTGTGACACACAACAGAAAGAAAAGAGACAACGATTTGAGTTTTAAGATGATTTATTCTGACCTGAGGGAAGGGCTCTGCTGAGGCCAGGAGAACGTTCTCAGGCTTCAGATCACAGTGGACGATGTTCTTAAAGTGAAGATGTCTGAGCGCCACCAGGATCTATGGACACAACATGTACAAACTGATTTAACTCCAAGCAGTTGTGGAATACGAGGCAAAACATTTAAAAATTGTTTTCATCACTTTATAAAGTTGTTATTGTGAACATGGCAGCAAACGTTTCCTATTTAAACACACCGACCTGTGTGACCAGGAACTTGGTGAGGCGTTCAGGCAGCCGGCTCTTCTCGCTGGATAAAATCATCTCCAACATGTCCCCGTGAAGCTTCTCCATGATGACGAACACCTGCTCGGGCGTCTCGAACATGCACTCCAGGTTAACGATCCCCGGGTGGTGGAGGTTCTGTCAGGAACAGGTGGGGAACATTAGATCTGAATGAGAATGATGATGAGTTTAAGATTTCAAAAGTCTTAAATTAGGAAGTTTTAGTCTCAGAGCTTGTTTCACTTCAGTCGATGTTGTGTTAAGCTGCTACCGGCCGGTGCGTCGTACCTGGAGGATGGCCACCTCGTTCCTCAGCTGGCTCTCCTGCTTGGTGGGAAACCTCATTTTGTCGATGATTTTGATCGCCACGTCTCTGCCGGTCTTTCTGTGTTTACCTGCAGAGGACGAGGATGACGGGATAACTTTTTAGCTCTCTGCTGATATTTTCATTCATCTGTAACTTCAGAGAGTGATGTGGAATCAGCAGGAATAAAGGGAAACAATGATGAGCCACAAATGCAGAATCTATATTTTCCCACGTTTTCAGACAGACAGATGATTATGTCTCAAATGAAAACTGTGAGCCTCGTTTTGGCAGATTTCGGAAGGCGACGTGATCGTATCAGGTTCCCTACTTTTATTGGATTTGAACCGTAACTGTTGCCAGTGCAGCTGCGCTTTCTGCCACATGACTCACCTCCGTAGACGATCCCGAACTGTCCGGAGCCGAGGACCTCGTCAGCAAAGATCTGATACACTGAACTGATATCCTGAACAACAAAGAGATCAGACAGGTTTCAAACATCAAACTAAACTATGAAAAACAAACAATTTCCATTGCCTGTTCACAAACTGCACGTCTGTCTAACCTTTGCTGTCTTTCTCACCACATTTTTAAAATTCCACACTGAACATGTTGGGTTTGGTTTATCACATGAGATATTTGTCATAACTTCAGTGAATAGTTGTAACATGATGAGATAATGTGAGTGTTGACTTACCACATTTTCTTGTATCTGGGAGTTGGACACTGATATGCTGATAGATAGTTCCTCTGAGGAGACACAAGACAAAAAACACGTTGCATAAATGTAGAAGCCACAGATGCATAAAGCTCACACACGTGTGTAAAGCCCCTCACTTACAGCAGAGACGTGTGAGGTTTTATTTTTCTAACCTTCAAATCATTAAAATCTCATTTCCTACGTTTCCTTGTTTGTTAAAGAAAGAGATGACAGAGGAGATTTCCAGCTGAGATCAAACCAACAGATTTGTTTGTTCAACACGTGATGAAAGAACAGTGAGGATGTTTCCAGCTGCGATGACGATCTCCAAATCATTTTCCAGATTTTCACAAAACTTAAAGCCTCCACTTCCTGTCTCTCTTTCTGTGTTTAAGGATGTGTACATGTGCACATAAAGGAAACTGTCACAAACTGCTGCTAATGTTAATTCAGCCTGACGTTAAAAAGCTGAAGGCAGCTTTCTGTGTGCGAGTGAATTTCCACTGATGAGCTGATATTGATTTCAGATCACTGGTCAGGGTTTGATCAGGTCATCCCTCTGCGATCGATAGCAACAGTCTGCTGTAGGTGGGAGGCCTTTTGATATCCAGGTCATCAGTTAGATCATCATTCAGACAGCTTATGTAACTTTATCGACAGAATTTTAAACTGTGGGAAGTCCAGATCTGTAGTTAATTCTTAAATGGAAAAAGTCATTATCATTAATTTGCACCGTACAGACAAAACATAGAATAATATGTTGTTGGCCTTGTGAAATAAAAACACACTTTGGAAAAAGGACATTTTGAAGTAAAACTGCTGAAATAAAATACAAATGCAATAAAATCAGTTATTGTGAAAAGAAGCAGGATGAAGCAACATTTCATAATAATGAGATGTCATTTTTTATTGAACCGACTGAAACAGATTGAAGCTGAAGTAGGAAACTCTGCAGAGTTCAGATGAACCAATCAGAACACGCCGACCGTGAACGCAGCATTCGTGACTGCGTGCCTACTGATCACAGTTAGATCACTATTCATGGAGTTTATGTAACTTTATCGACATGACTATATTTATATTAGAGCTTCAATGTGTTTAATAATGTAGTTTAAAGTTCGCGTGCTCTGTTTTCATTGCATGTTTTCTATTTCCTGTCATCTCTTTGGTTTTACGTTACTCTTGTTATGTATTTTTTACAGAGTCACAGGTCCACTATTGGATTTTTTATTTGTCATTCAGATAATCAAAAAAAACTAAACAGCCTTGTTACATCATCTGTCCATTAACTTATTGATGCATCGTGCTGTAATTTCATTACAAAACAAAACATCTATTTTTGGAAAGAAACTGAAGCTTGACGTTAATTACTCAACAGGTGGAAAACACAGCTGACTGCATCCTCTGAAGTACAACTGTTTTATAATAATGAAGGTCTTCCATAATAGTTAATGGTGATTTAATACCATGAGGTCCATTTAGGCATTTAGTGCCGGAGATCTCATTTGAGGATGATACTTAAAACTGTTATTTTCAGACAAAAAGACACTTTAACCTGAGATGAATCAGGGCGGAAAATCCTCTGAAATCCCTTCAATCATGTTAAAATGTCAGCAGGCGGTGTGTGTGTGTGTGAGGGTGTGTGTGTGTGTGTGTGTGTGTGTGTGTGTGTGGTGGAGGAGGAGGAGGTGAAGCTGTATAACAGTTGTCTCCTGAAACACTATTTGGAAGCTCTTCACAGACAAACCACTCATCTATTAAAGCATAAAAACACATCAGAGTCTACTCTGATTTGAGAAATGACTCATGACTGATGTGCCAAAGGGTAAACACATTCAGGTTGTGGGTTCAGTTCCTCGTAAAGCTCAATGGGTCGGACTTTCTAAGAAACTAAATCTGCCTTTTATTAAATATTAGATTCGATATCAATAAAGATTAAAATGTGCATATACTAATATCATGATGGAATTTTTTTAATCTCCTCAAACAACTGTATCTCCCCTGTAGCCTTGACAACTTGTGGAGTTCGTCAGGGATCAATTTTAGGACCCGTATCATTTTCTTACTGCTTCCCAAGGATAAGTCATATGTAGACATAACATTACTGGGCTAAAGGAGAAGTCTGCTGATATTTTATATATTTCTTTTTGTCAACAAAGACAAGAACCAAACACTGTCCTGCTTCCATAAATATAACTGATACAACAAATCTGCAGCTGAAACAACCCCTAAGAAATATACTATTTCCTCCTGTTCGAGTAATGTTGGGGATTCTTATCTGTAACTGAATCAGAAGCTCTTTCACCTTTTCTCTCACAATCACATTCAAACCTGACCTCACCACCAGAGGACCCGAGAGAGATATGTAAAAATGCATTTAATACTCAGCTATGTTGCTATTTTTAGATAATTTTATGCTAAAGAAAGGATGAAGTTAGACTAAAGTGGTTGTTTTTGGCAGCTACTCACTGTGGTCCTTCCCCTGGCCAGGCCCAGTGCCGACGCTGGCTTTGGGTGTGACGGGCATCATCGCCTGTCGGATGGCCTTCTCCCAGCTCCGGCCCACGTCCCGCCCCACGCCGGACGCCGCCAGGATGGGGTTGTGGTACAGGCCGCTGTTGTCCTCCCCGACGTAGTACACCATGTTGGCCGTGATCACCTCGAAGCAGTGAGGGTTGCTGCCCTGGGGCAGGCTGCCGAAGTCCTGTGCCGGCTCCACCTGGAGGATCTCGGACAGGGGGATCTCCTGTAGGTTGTTTGGATAGATAGAAAATTTAGATTCCTGTCATAGGTCACATACAAGCCCCATAAAAGTCCAATGTAATTAAAAAATGTTCCTCTTGTAGAATGTACCTCCACTTTCAGTTCAGAAACTCAAACCTCTGCACTTTTAAAACATCTCCTCTCTTCAAATTCTGGTAAATTGTACTTGTTATAAGCATTTCAACTAATAATCAGCATCCACAATGTCTCAAAATGATCCACAGGACACTGTTTCAGCTGGCTGTGACTCTCAGCTCCCTCTATCCTCCTACACCTCTCGTCTCTCTGCTGAACTGAGACGCTCTTTGAGCTTCAGTGTTTGAAACTTCCCTTCCTTCCTTCTCTGGCAGAGTGCAAAAACCACCCCACACCTCCAAAAACCCTGAACCCTGCCAGATCAAACATATAAAGGAGAACGATCGGCCCAGTGGTGTCTTCATGCCCCTCGGTGTCATCTGAACGTTTTGTGTTTTGCCAAGTTCGTCCCCCCTCCTCCTCACCCCTAACCACACACTCCGATCAGCATCCTGCCGCTCTGATTAAAAGGCAGGACGTGCCTCAGCTGCTTTGGGCACGAGGCAGCGTGGCGATGAGCCAGAGAGACGGCAGGGAAGCGACCTGAGGTCCCAAAAACCACCATAAATCTCCCCCACCCTCATCCCGCTCTCGCTTTCTCTTCAAAGGAAGGTCTCTGCAGCGCTTTGTGGTAAAGGGCAACAGGTCGCTGGCAGACACAAGATGAAAGGAGGTGGAGTATGAAAGAGGAAAAAGATAGAGAATGAAAGGCGCTGCAGCTGTACTGACCTGAATTCATATGTGATCACTTGATATATCAAGGACACAAATTTTCCCTGGTGGAAATTCAAATTTGGATGATAAAGTTGTTGGTTTTTTTTTTTTTTTTTTAGAAAATCCAGGTTTCTAAATGGCAGGAGTCCACTAAAACTGCAGAACTTACAAGTTCTGATCAACAGTTGAACCATCTGGCTGATTCTTGGGCCATGCAGAAAAAAACTGATTACTCACCAAATACATCACAAATGTCATTCGTAAATGGTTGAAATCTTAACATAACTCAGTGTTTCTTATATTTTATTCTCCAAATTTTCCATAGTGGAAGGTCACTCACTGCAAACATCCTGACCTGATAAGAATGATGACAGTGAATAATCCGGTTATAATTAGACAGTGATGTGTGTTAATGTCTCATGAATGTTACTGTATGAACCTGACTCCCTCCAGTCTTCTTTTCGTGTCGCTGCTTTGTTTGGCAGAGCAGCTGAAACCAGATCTGAGCTGACTGGGTCTCCTACCTTGTAAAACTTGGCTCCACTTTCATTCTGAAACAGAGTCAGACTCTTGCCGTCCAGCCACCAGTAATGTCTCTTCCTCTGGGAAGACAAAAAAGTTCATCAGGATAAAAACTTAAATTCAAAAATGTTTATTTCAATATATACTGTACATGTAAAAGGTGGATTTCAGCCACAGGGACAGAGCTCTTTTTTCACAGTCTGAGCTACTTCTACTTGAGTACAAGTATTTACATTCATTGAACAGACATGTATAGTACTTTTGATTGCTACTGGCAGAGTCAGCCACGAGGGATTCACAGACACATATTTTGTGTATGTTGTTGTATGTTTGGCATCTCTTCTCACCAGGTTGTCGCGGCTGGTGTAGTGGACCATCCAGCCCTCTTTAACTACTGTGGAGCTTTTCCTCTTGGTGTGTTTGATCGACTGAACCACACGCATCAGAGGGATGTTACTGCTGGTGGACGGGCTGCACGTGAACATAAAACACAGACATTTTAGGAAATACAGCAACTTAAATTATTAGGGATACAATCATTTAGTAAATATCTGCTTATTCTGAATTTGATGGCAGCAACATGTTTCACACAAGTTGTGACAGGAGCAACAAAAGACTGTGAAAGTTGTGGACTGATCCAAAAACACCTGTTTGGATCCTTCCACAGGTAAACAGGTTCATTGGTAACAGGTGATAGGATCATGATTGGGTCTGAAAGGTTCATCCTGGAAAGACTCAGTCGTTCACAAGCGAGGATGGAGAGAGGTTCAACACTTTGTCATTAACATGCCTCGTCCCAACAAAACTGTTTTTTGGAATGTGTTGCAGGCATCAAATTCAGAATGAGTGTACATTTACAAAAAACAATAAAGTTTATCGGTTTGAACATTCAGATTCAGTTCACCTGATGGCTCTTAGCGTCTCATCGTCCTTCTCGCTGTCCGTGCAGGGACCCTCGATGAAGAAGAGCTTGTCCTCGGGGGTGGACAGCTCGTCCTGCTCGTCCATGCTGTGACCGCCGTCACTGTTGACGTCACAGTTGTCCACCTCCATCGTTGCCTCGGAGTCCAGACTGGGACTGGCTGGTTCTTTAGAAACACAGAATCAAGAGTCTCAGTGCAATTTTTACTCTGCTCATTGTATTGTGTGCTCACAGTAAACAGTGAAACCAAGTGGACAAACTCACCTCCGTTAAAGTCGACCTCACCCAGGCAGTCTCGAGGTACTTTGGCCGCACATCTCTTATGGCAGTTAAATTTACAATCTAAAGTAGAAAGGATACGTAGAATTTAAGGAAAATGTAGACAAACATTCATCTCTTCTAGAAAAGTGAGCCAGACAACTTATTTTATCAATCTTCATCTGGTGAGGCGTGAGGCCAATAAATACAAATAAACAGTCAAAAATTGTGTAACTTCGAGAACTAATGATTAATTATGGTTTATAGTTAACTTTAGATTTTTTTCTTTTTTCACCTTTGCACTGCATCCCCTGACGGAAGAGGCCCTTCAGCAGGCGTTTGCAGAACTGGCAGATGGTGGGACGAGTGTAGGTGTGGACGGAGAAGGTGTGAGGGACTTTGACCCGACCCAGGACCATCTTCTCCATCCAGATGGGACGACCGCTCAGCAGCGAGTTGCGCTTCCCGGCACCCAGGAGGGGGCGCTGCTCCAACCGGGGGGGAGGGAGGAGAAGAAAAAAAAAAAGCGGGTAAAGAATTAAGAGTTTGTTTGATTTGTGTTCTGAAGTTTAAATGGAACATTACATTACATTTTAAATACATGATTAAAGTTGTAGCCCAACCGACCTCTACCACATAGAGCTGAAAAAAATTAATGACCAACTGTTTTGATAATTGATTAATAATTTCAGTCATTTCTAGAGCAAAATGTGAAACATTTGCTGGTTCCAGGTCATTGAATGTACGATTTGCTGCTTTTCTTTGTCAGTAAATGTAGAGTGGTAAATAAAGTGTCTTTGGGTTTTGGACTGGACAACAGACGTAATCTGAAGATGTCCCTTTGTGCTCTGGAACATCTTTTGCAGCCAAAACGATTAAGAACAGCGTGATGGAGCTGATAGAAGTTTGTTTGTTCCAGTTAGTGTGAAGCTCTGACTGACTCATTTTGTTAGCTGGGTTGAGCAGGATGGAAAATCCAGTGGTTTGCCTTCAGGCATCAGAGAGAGAGAGAGAGAAGTGTGTGTGTGTGCATGACAGAGAGAGGGAAATGCTGGAAACTGCTGCTGCTACTGGAAATGCTTGCTGGTTGCACAATGTAGATCTGCAAGTGTGGAAAGTGTCGTCAATCAAACCAAGCTCTAAACCTACATTCACTTCACTAACAGCTCGTTAACATGTGCCTGTTTTTCTATGAAAACCTCTGAACTGCCACAAGGTTCCTTCAAGCACTTTGTTTGAAGGAACCTTGACACCTTAAAGGAGGTCAGAGTCAGTGTGAACTGAATAGATGTGTGTCTGGTGTGAATTTGGAGTTGGGGTTTGCAAGGTCATATAATTCATTCATTATTTATTCATAATATCAGGATAATTTTAATATGATAAAAAAGACATTCATATTGTTATGAATGGAAATATTCCAACAATGGCTGAAAGTTAATGTAACATTGCTTCCAGCTCCAAGCTATGGTAATATATCAGAAGTGCAAGAAGACTGTAACAGCAAAAGTGGGCAAAGTAGTACGAGTACAAAGAGACACTAAAATCCCACGAGGAGAGTCTATGTCACAGCTTTGGATTTGATAAAAATGTTCCCCAAAGTTCCCCCAAACCCCCAAAGTTGTTATTCCTTATAATTCCAAATTTTACTTTCAGTTTAGAATTTTCTAAACTGGTAAGCATGTTTAGGGTTTCCCATCCAGCCTATCCCAGCATGCACTGGGAGAGAGGCAGGGTACACTCTGACACACATACAGACACCTACGGGCGATTTAGAGTTTCCAGTTCACCCGACCTGCACATGTTTGGACTGTGGGAGGAAACTGGAGCACCCAGAGGAAACCCAGACAAAGACAAAACGTGCAAACTACATAAAGAAAAGTCAGATCCAAACATGGGTCTTTGTTGTAACTCAATATTTGTCCAGTACTGACTTCAATTTTTCTTTAGAGTAATTTATGGAAAACTGTCTGGTAGTATGGAGAGCTGCCATTGAATGCTTCATCAGATATTTGATATTTTATATAGTCAAAGATTTCCTTATTTAAATCAGAACTTTGCTAAGTCCAGACTGTATTTTATCAGGCAAAGTTGTTGTGCAGCTGTTTGTGTTAAGACACCAATTTGGTCTATGTTGTTGAATGAAAAAATGATTAGTACAAAAACATTTACGTTCCTCAAAGTAAGATAATGTAAACAATATTTTGGTATCAAGTACCTCAAGTTTATTAGTACCACTGATGAAAAACTGGAAACTAGAGCATGTGACAGTATTTTTAATTCTTTTCAAAGTTTGGCCCTAAACGAACACTGAAGCTTAGATTTAACCTGAAAACAATGTGGTATCTTCTTGTGGTGATGGTGAAGGTAAACCTACCTCCTCCTGTGGTGTCGGGGTGAACTCGGTGGAAGGTGGACGAGCAACAGACATTACAGAGCCCGGCAGGGAGACGTTGGACAGCCGCCTCTTCCTGACCCCACTGCAGTTGTTGGGGATCTTGAACGCACACCGTTTGTGGTAGTTCAGTCCGCATCCTGAAGAGGAGAAAATCATTTTAACTTTCACGTCATTTCATTTTGTCCTCCTGCCGTTAGGCTGTTGGTCTGTGGTGTCTTCTAATCTGATCAATCAGCCCTACCAGCAGTTCAGTGTGTGCAAACTCAGCAACATTAGCTTACAGACTGTACAGACTGGTAGGGTCGGAGGTAGACAGGAGCAGGAGCTGTGGTGGTGTTATGTGCTGTGCCGCTGACTGAAAATACAGAATATTGATGTTTGCCATCTGAAATTACCTCAAAGCTGTAGGACACCGCATCCATCCGCTGGACACCAAAAAATAGTCCCAGGATGTAGCTGCTCTCTTAAACCACGACTTCTCATTTTTACATTTCAGTTGGTGTTAGGTAGGTGTGTTTTTGAACCTTTGGACAGAGTCAGGCTAGTTGTTTCCTCCTGCTTCCAGTCTTTATGCTAACCAAATCAACTCCCAGTTCATGTTCAACACACATACACAAGAGCAGGATCCATGTTCTCATGTGTCAGCAAGAGAGCACATAAGTGCATTTCCTAAAATGCTATTCTAATAATATTTGTTAGTCATCTCCATTAAGGGATCCACATGTTCAAGATGTGAAAATAAAATGGTTTAGTCACGCAACTCTACACAGAAAGGCCGAGGACCAAGAACTGAACCAAGGACGTTTTACCAGTGTTGAAACCACAGCCATGATGCCTGAAATGTCTGTTTGTATAGAACTTTTTCAAAATGCAGGTACGTGAGTTTTAAAGAGCTCAGGATGTGACCTCAGGTTAGTGAAGGTGTTTACCAAATTAGATGCCAAAATAAAACTGTGATTTACACTAAACACAAAAGTCTTCTTCCATCAAGGTTTTCTTTTCCTTCACTCCCATCAGCCAGAGTAAGTGGGCAGATTCTTCTGTCACTGTGAAAACTCTGCTTTTTAACCAAATTTTTAACCATTTTAACCATTTTCAACCTCCAAACAAGTTATATAAGCGGAAGTCGTATTTCTGCGCTGACAGCAGCTCAGCTGCTCAGAACATCAAGCGTCTCTTTTCTCCGCTTGGCATCACTACAGTTAAGATTCACTCTGAGGTTTCCAAGCACTGAGATCAGGACTTGAAAGATGTGAAAAATAGTTGCAGGAAGTCACCAAGTCAATGAAGACATCCTGCTGTACAGTCGCTGCAGCTTTCAGGCTTGAAAACCGGTGTGTGAAACTCTGTGTGTGTGTGTGTTGGACGTGTGCCTGGGCCTTGATTCGTAGCTGATGACTCCGTCAGTTTGGACGTTGCAGGAATCAAAGCCAAGGCTGAACCCTGAGGAGTCACAACACAGCCTCAGAGAAAATTAAACTTGATTATATGTCATAAAACAATCATGACATCATGCTGAATTAGTCCAGGATGGTAAAATTTCTATTTCTCAGCAGGATGGAAGTCATAACAGTCAAGTTTTATATTTTCAAAGATCAATTTTCAGTTATTCATCATGGTGCAGCAAAAGTCACTCAGAGGGAATGAAGTGCAGCTTCCTATTCGTCTCTGTTAGACTCATTAAAATTTGATTTGTCTTACATTACCACAGAAACACTGGCAGCACACATCACTTCCTCTCATAAAGTTTAATTGAGAGGAAGCTTGTCTGAATTGTTTTAAATACCCAGATATCCTGCCAATCCATTCTGAGTACACTGCAATCTGATCCGCCTCACACCTGCACGTATGTTTCTGGATTTCTGTCGTTGCTACAGAGCTTTCAGGTGATGTCAGTCTGAGCCTTGGAGTGTTCATGCAGTTTGTTTCTCTGCCCCAAACAGGAAATGTACTGACTGTACAGACATTAGCTCTAACTAGCTCAGACCAAGTGACCTCAGAACTCACCAGGAACTCCAACTCTTTACTATTTTCCTCCATTTCCTCTTCTTTTTCCTCCCATCTCTACATGTTGATGAGCTTGAGTCATGAAGCCTTGAGATAAGTGTGAATTCTTGGCTTTTCCGTCTTTTGATCGGTTTCCACCGGCCCAGACACATTTCAGTGGCGCATGTTAATGTGCCGTGATGCAGCATCTTAAGGTGCAAATGCACCTCAACTTGCTATGGTTAGCATTTAGCATTTAGTCCATCTTTGACTGAAGAATGGCAATGTAGAGCTGAAATGTCCTAAAATGTCCACTGTTTAGAGGATAAATCCTTTAGGAAACGACATGACTATTCTGCTAGCACCACTCTCAGGACAAACTTTAAATTATTACCCTACTAGTGGTAAACATCTAAAAAAATTCTCTCTATTTTTAAACCACCCTAGAGTTTTATTTTCTGGTGTTTTCTGGAACATTATGGCCTCATGGGGTCACTTGTATGAATTATCATTTACAGACTGACCCAGGTAGTTAATCAGAGCATCATGCATCTGAATGTAATCTGTATCTGACTGTGTTTAGATTAGTTGACGCTACAGATGGATGCAGAGGATTCTTAAAAGTTGCCTCCCTGTTGGTGGTAATTAAACTTTTCTTGTGCAGCACGAAACTGCATGGAGAATGTTTTAGATGCAACACAATTGACAGAGTGGACCCAATTATGCTCAACCACCACAACACGATTTGTAGTTTGGTAATACTGTGAAATCTGTACATTCTGTATCAAGGTCCACTCACATAACCAGATGCACCTCGAATCAACTCCACATCTATGATTTGAAGCCTCCAACACTTCAGTTAAATGTGCTTCAGTTTGAAAAGTCTGATCATCAGGATGCATGTGACTGCAGGTGTAAACCACAGCAGCACAGTCACCTTAAATAACCCCCGGTCATGCAGCACCTTGTTACCACATTCTTACCTTCACATTTGAGGCCCTGTCTGACGAGTCCCCACAGCATCTCCCCACAGTCATCGCAGAAGGCCGGCGCCTTGTAGGAGTGGACGTACAGCGTGTGAGGTCGGATCTGGAAGTCCTCGGCTGTGGCGAGAGCTGAAATGAACAAACACAGACCAGTCAAACAACAAGCGACAACATGGGACGTTTTCCATCCTGCAGCTGGTTTAGATGAAAGAGGAGGAGATGCCTTAAAGTTTACTATCATTTGTCCCTTCTTTTATTATGGCTCCAATTTTTCATTAACACAGCTTCAGCTTTCAGATTATTTCAGTTTCAGTCATTATATCCTTAGGGACATTGTTTATTGAGAAAATCAGGGATATCTCAATCAAGTTCTGTTCCTCCTCCTGCTGATCCATTTCAAAAATGCCAATTGACCAGCACTGCCATGTCTAGAGTCACGTTAGCCCTCTGCTACAAATGGAAAAAAAACAAAAAACAAATCAAATTGAAAACAATTTTTAGTTTGTGTCCATGAAATCTAATTATGAATGTGTTGCTGCACACTGTACAATCAGACTGATTAAAGCTAACATTTGTTGAGTCATATCTGTATAAGTGAAAGGTGTATATAGTGAATATAGTCCTTATTTTTATTTTTGTCATTTTTATCTTGTTTAATTTTTATTTATCACTCTCTCTCTCTCTCTCTCTCACTCACTCTTTTCCCTCTTATTTTTGACTCTTGAACTGCTGTAACAAGTGAATTTCCCCGGTGCGGGATGAGAAAGTTTTAGATGCCTCCACTGTTCTTCCAACACAGGCAGATATACTAATGGAGAAATGAACTAGGTAAGCTCTGCAGGGTTTTGCAGCAGCAGGAGGAGGAGGAGGAGGAGGAGGGGGAGGAAGTGGTCGTGGGTTTGAGCCCGATGTGGTTCAGGCTGCGACTTTGTTTTCTTCCTCCCGTGTAATTTAAACCTGCCACCGCTCTGCCTCTGGGTTTTCAGCTGTTAAGGTGTCAGTTTTAGTTTTTACAACCCAACCTGTCGACACGACTCAGGAAATGACAATCCTATACACAATATTATGGTTAAAGCGTACAGGGTGACCCGGGCCAACGCCGCAGTGGAGGAAACAAGATCTGAGGCGACCTCAGCGCTCTCACTCAGAGGTGGATTAACAAGAGAGCTGGGAGAGGAGAGGAAGCAGAGACAAAACACACAATAAAAAATAAATACACGAGGTGCTTTAAGTTGTTACTGCCTGCAGACTGGAGAGACTGCACTGTCAGTGTGCACAAGTACACGTTAATAACTGTACCACAAATACCAGTGATAATAAAAATGTACTTGTGGTAAAGAAAGATTATGTTACGCATGTTATGTAACCAATCCATGCTAGCTGTACAGCTTAGGCATTCATGGTCCCCAGAGGATAAATTCTACTGACTTCTGTGGTCCCCTGACTTTTCCTCTGGCGCCACCATGAGATTGACATTTGTAATTTTGAGTGAAATATCTCAGCAATTTTTGAATGGATTTCCATGAAGTTTGGCTCAGACATTCATGCTCCATGATATTCCCATCAGCCTCAGCTGTATATTGCGTTTAGCTCTAATCACTAAATGTTAGCATGCTAACAGGCTGAATTAAAATGAGGAAACATTAAACCTAATAAACATCAACATGTTCGCATGGTCATTGTGAGCAAGTTGACATGCTAATGTTAGCATTTATCATTTAGTATAGCCTCACTGAGCTGCTAGCATGGTTGTAGATACTTATTTTACATTTGCTCAAATTGGTATTACGTTTCTTATTCTTACTTTTAAAGAGTTTGGATCCCAGAAATTGGGAGTTCTTACCGGAGAGCACTACCTCGACCAGGTCGCCTTCGTGGATCTCCTCCGCTGAGGTCAGACGCTGCAGGATGTTGTCAGAGTTAAGGTTGTGGCGGAAGAGAAGGATCTTGTCGTACATTCCGAAAAATCCACATTCAGGGAACTGAGGAAGAGGAGGAGGAGGGGTGAAGTTACAAACTAGCCAAAAGTTGTGTTACTCCACTTTATGAATGTACAAAAAAGCAGGAAGGAGAGAAAGTAGAGGAAAACAAAAAAATAACAACTGAAGCTGATGCTAAGTTTTGAAATCTGCCAGTGCTGTTCCACACACACATAAGAGCAGGCGATATAACCCAAAAAGGCGCCGAAGACCCCCAACATCCAATCAAATAATCAATTTACTTGATTTCAAGTCCTTAGTTAAAAAAGAAATGTCAAACAAAAACAAACCCAAAATATGAAATTTTTTATAATAATCCACATCTCAAAGGGCTCCAATGCTCCAACCCACTGACCTTTGACCCCTCCAATGAAATGTTCTGATAACCAGCATGAGCAGCTTGTCCTCATAACAACAACATTTCTCCATGACTTCATCTTTCGTGCCGGTCCAGCCTGTTCCTTAAGTTAACCATTACCTAACCTTTTCATATGAGGAACACATGATGTGTGATGAAACACATTCAGAGAAATACCACACTGGGAAACTACGAGCAGCCAAACTCTGCTGAAATATTTTTTTTTGTGTGTTACTGTGGCTAAATCAGTTTCCATGGCAGGGAACCAAGCACCATTTACAATCTGCTTGTAAAAAAATCTGATTTTCTGGTTAAAACGCTAAAAGACAGATTTTTTGAAACTGAAAACATGTGAGAAATGACTATATCTCATACAATTTTGATTAAATTGACTAATTCGTTTTTAGTTTTCAATTCATTTAGACTGAAACAAATGTTTAACTGTTAACTGCTATTATTTAACTATGAGCCAAAACAAACACCGTTAAACTCCGGAGCTTGTACTTTCATGGCAGGGTGAACAGCGCATGTTGTTATAGTAAAGTGTGTGTGCTGGATTTGGGGTTCAGTCGTCTCTGCACTCTGCAGACAGGATGTTAGCAGGATGTTAGCAGCGTGCAGGTAGCATGCAGCATGGATCCTGCAGCACACAGTGACAGCAGGAAACCAGGTGACAGGGCAGAAGCTGCACGGATCACACAGATATACCACACACACACACACACACACACACACAAATGTCCATCATGAATTATGGCTGAGGTCCTGTCACTGACACCCAGCAGTCATTAGCCATGTGGCTACACATCACCGCTCAAACAAATAGACAATGACAGACAGAAACACAGGGAGCAGGGAGATCCTAAAGAAAAGAGAGGGAGCAGTCGCTCTGTTAGTCCTGGACTGGAGGAGTTCTCTCAGCAGTTCAGGACGAGCTCAGCTGTGCAGACCTGCGACAGCGACCTCCTTCAAACTAAAGCTCATGAATAGATAACGTGGACACACACACACACACAGGAGCAGAACACCCAGACTGAAAAAGAAGTAAAACAGCTACAAATGACGCAGCTGTGTGTCTTTGTTGCTGTTTTGCATCCTAGTTGTTTTTACGTCTCTTTGTGGTTGTTTAGTTTCTCTTTGTAGTAACTTTGCATCTGTTTGTGGTCATTTAGCGTCTCTTTGTATTCACTTTGCCTCTAGCAAACTTTACTACCATCCACTTACCACTTATCGTTTACTTTATGTTTGACACCTTTGAAAGAAGCTGTTTCTGCTAAAGTATTGAACCATCTCTTTTCATCTCTTTTGTTGTCTGATTAAAAACAAGTAAAAGTAGCAAGCAAAGAAAATTCCCTGGGACAAACAGTTGTGTGTCTGTCCTCTCATTCTGAAGCAGCTACGAAACCATGACAAAGCAGGAAGCTGAAAAAAATCCACCATGAGGACTGGGTGAGGTCTGGACCAGAAATGACAACACACTTGGGCTCCGTCCAGTCACGTTAGAGCCAGTGGAGTCGTCAGCTGCTGCATCCTCCGAGGTGAGCAGAGAAATACAGTAAGAGTTCTCTTAATGGACAAGAGTGTGTGTTTAATACACACTGATCCCCTCTTTATGGTTAATCCTCCATTAACCAGGCTTAACCTCCACACACCAACACACAATCCCTTTCACATTCTCTAACTCGTCTCTGACTCCCTCACCAAACTGAAGCCATATTTCTGACAACTCCACAGTCTAGTTCTGGTCGTCAGGGTCGGAGGCCAAAACCTCCAGGCCCTGTCGTGACCTTTGACCCCGATGCAGGAGCTGGAGCAGGGGGCAGAGAAATGTCTCTGTCTCTAACTTAATGCCATGATTTTACCAAGCCAGAGGGATATCCATCACCTCTTAATCTGTGCGGCACTCATGCCATTATCAAAGAGACTAAGTGTTCATGGAGCCCATTAATCCTGGTTCTAAAAGGAAGGACAACACTCAACATCTAGTCCGACACTAGGAGAGAAAGAATAGGGCCATATGAAAACAATTCTAGGAAAATTGTCACTCTGTGATGCTCATTTCTTTTATTATAGATGGACAAACAGTAGCTTATCATTTCATTTTTTCCTCACACATCTGGCAGCAGTTTATAAAAACACTTGAACCAGGCCCGATGAGAAGAGCACAAACAGATAAAACAGCCGTTCTCTTCCGCTGCAGAAAGCTAAGAGCCTTTCAGCTCCAATAAAACTCTTCAACTCTTTCGCCGTACGCGTGCAATTAGCCTGGAGGGACGGCGCTAAAAGAGGCTGATGGGAAATATGAAGGTAAACAGCAGCGTGCCTGTTTTCCCCGCATCTGCTCGCTCTGTCACCTCGTTCAGGAAACAACAGGAAGCAGCACTGAGTAGGTCAAGGTTTGTCAGTGTGTGAGTGTGTGGGAGTTTCATTCATCCACTTGTTAAAGGCTGAAATCACTGCTGAATGCTACACACGAAAAACCACACACACCTGAATCTCAACGTGTGAGGTTTTTTTTTAATTAGCACTATATCAAAGTACAGCTGAGGCTGATGGGAGTGTCATTAGTTTTGCAGGTATTTGGATATGAATCAAAGTATTGACCTGATGATGGCAGTCAGAGGATCACCAAAGTTATTATAATTCATTACGATCAGGATAATACACACTGAATAAACACTGTCCTACACACACACAATCTTATATTTCTACATGTGTCATTTTTACCACAACAACATACAGTGCTTCCTCCTCAGATCCCTCAGTGTGTGTGTGTGTGAGTGTGTGTAAAAGTGACCTCAGTGTTTACTCTGGATTCGTTCAGCAGCAACACGACCACACAGATAAAAAAAAAAAACAAAAAATCATCTCATCTCAACATCTCAATGCCACAGAAACTCAACCAGCGAGTTCAGAGGCTGTGATTTTGGAAATGCGACCACACTGGTTTGAGGCGCGATGTTTCATTGATAAAATCATGTTAACAGATGTAATGGATGCACACAGAAGTACAGAGACAACATGATCACATTGACAGTGGAACAAAATCCACGGTTTTCTTTTATGATCTCTATTATAATAAAGTATTGTAACTGTCAGTTGAACCACAACTGGCGGCAAACGGGGAACGAAAACTAAAAAACACATCCGCTGCACGAAAACCACAGAGCAAGAATACAAACTGCTCTGCAAACTCCAGCTGAAGAGAAGACACCTCCGCCCTGTTCAACTACACCTTTTTTCACTTCAGGATCATTTCGGAAAAGTTACGCTAACGTTCTCAACAAAATCTGCGTATCCTTGAGGCCTAACAAACATGTTCAACATATTTCCTTCCTCATAAACCAATTTTTTGAACATTTTAATTGTACATTGTTATATCCCTGTTTGCATGGATGCAGTCTTCCTCCCTGCCTTTGCTTACAAACCAGCGTTCATTGGGTCCCACAGTGATGAAAGTGGTCAAAATCTCCCAAAGGTACATTTAATTTCTATATTTTAGTCTCTCACTTATTTTCAAACCTATTAACTGATTCATGGATGGAAAAGACGTCTGTGTCTGAGACAGTGAATTCACAGTAGGAATACACAGAGAGATTCCAGAGAACAAAATGTCAGGTTTTTAAAAATGAGTCACATTATTTTGTATTTAGCCTAAAAATCACATTTTTATTTTAGGGCAATCAAAGATTTCAAAAGTTTCTAATTTTTAAAAGATTTCATATTAAAGAAAATGTTTAATGTTACAGTTACCTGTGATTGAAGAAAATTTTGAACTTAGGTAGCAAAGTCATTCAGAATTGATTCTTAAAATAAAAAATAAAGGACTGAATTATTGCCTGATTGAAGCTACAGTAACTTCAGTGTGAACCTTGTGTGGTCAGACTGAACAACCTGTTGGGGTCACATGGTCAACCACAAGAAGAGAGCCGCCTAACCCACCGGCCCTGACACACACACACACACACACACACACACACACGACATAGGACATTTACATGACGTCACTCTGTCTGTCAATTTGGATGCAAATGAGCATCAGATATCCTGGTTAGATTCCACCTGTCAGACTGAGCAAAGTAAATATGAAACCCAGACTTCTTTCCTGTTTTTGATCAGATGACATCAATGAGATGGAAACTAACCCACTTCCTGGTTCTTATCAGAACCACAGGTGCAGTAGGGGCTAGCAGTCTTTTAATTTAGACATTCAAGGGCTGCGTGTCAGCATCTTAGTTGGGCTTATTGTGAACGTCATTTTGCACTGCTGCAATTCAAAAATGGAGTGACTTCCCTAAACTCAGACTTCCAGGACGGCACTTCTTCCAAGGCTGCACGCTGTTCCTTTACAAGCCTTAACGATCAAATCCTTCAGTTTCTACATCTGCCAGTTTCCAGAGAGATTCACAACCTGCAAAGCTCAGCTCAGGAGAAAAATGACCCAAATTAAAATAATCAATAGTGAACAAAAAGCTATTACTTATGAAAATGTTTTGCTGACACTTTTGATAAGTAAATCAAACCCTCTAACTGACAGACTTGACTCCTGAAGTGAACTGAGAATACAGATCTATCTCCATATTTACACATGCAAAACCACTCTCAACACACATCTACAAACGTTACAACCTGTGATTCATTACTGACGTTTTCAAGATAATATTTCATAAATAGAGACAAAACAATTCACAAATGTCGGTTTATATAAGAAATAATAACACAGGCTGATGCATGAAATAAAAAAAATGGAGTACATTTTAATTTAGAAAAAGATCATTCTTCCATTTCTATTAATCTAACCATCCTTCTATTTTTTTCAAGTGCAATAAAAGATTGCAGGTAAAAGCCCTGAGGAATGGTTTGAAACCTTTTTGGTCCCAACAGAAACATGTTTATAACACAAAATCATCAAAAACTGTCAACCTGTGGAACTGAATTTCTAATCAGATTTATAACCTTGCTTACTTTGACTTTGTATTGAAAGAAAAGTTAAATGTTTTATGAGTAAATCCACGTCTTGTTCAACTAACGAGCTAAGTCTATAATTAAACTTGTACTACAGTCACCAAGATTCTAGACTAACTAGAAGAAATGAAATCAGTTCTTGAGACAAATGTCCTGTGGAGTGAAATGACTGACTTTGTATTTCTAAAGAGAGGTTTGGGGTTTTTTCATTTACTTATATAAAGTTGAAGTTGTCCTGTACCAGGAACTGCTGTTTGCAGCTTGTTAAGACTTGAGCGTGTACTCTTCATCCAAAACGTTATCCTGGACAGTTTAGAGCAAAGAGAGCAGGGAACAGAACTTACAGAGACACTCGAACAGGATTTTACAACAGGATTAAGTTTCAGACAGCAGCTGTGTGTGACGTTCATGATCACAGCTCAACTGGAAACTTAGTGCTTTTCTGGGGATTTTTTTTGTCTAATGAGACAATAAACAGTTAGAAAAGTTAAGCTGGGATTTAAAAAGTTAAAAGAGAGTAAATGAGAGTCAGACAGATATTCTTAGTGGTTGTTAATTCATTCATGGTTGTTATATAAAAGAAAAATGACCGGATTAAACTCCTCATTTAACATTTAATCACATCTAAAAACTCACATTAAATAAGAAAAATCCAACAGCACCTGCATGTATTACCTACTTTTGCTCATTTTAGCAGTCATTTTTTTCCTTAATTCATATCTTTGTCATAATTGTTATTAATATAATCCAGTTTCATACATGCTCAGTCACTGGAACTGTGGTTTGAATAAGTTTTATTGCCATGTTCTTTTTGTTGTTCAATTTTTTCTGTTGATTATTTCTTACTGCAAAGAAAATGATTCATCAAAGTTTCACTTTATCTGACCTTTTGAAAAACTTCCTAATGAGAACAGAAACGTACAGAAATGTATACACACTGAACGCACTGAGAGGAAAGTCAAATGTGAGTAAGACAGAAAGAGGAATCTGATCATCTGATGAATCATCCAATTCATGTCTCAACCTATTTAAGGGCTGCAACTACCAATTATTTTCATGATCAATTAATCTGCTGATTATTTTCACAATCAATAGATTAATCATTCAGCCTATAAATTGTGAAAAACGCTCTTTGCAATATCCTAGAGCCAAAAGTGACAACTTCAAATTGCTGTTTTTGTCCAAATCCTTCACTTATGATCATAAAAAAAAAGCAGCAAATCCTCAAACTGGAACCAGCAAATGTTTAACATGTTTGCTTGGAAAATGACTCGACTTATAAATCAATTATCAAAATAGTTAGTAATTAATTTTCTTTTGATCAACTGATTGATTAATCAACTAATTGTAAAGCTTTTAAACACATCAACACAGGTAGTTATTTAGTTAACCGAGCAGAAAGAGGATGACAGTGGAAGAGAGAAAGACAGAAACACATTCACTGTGTGTCCTTGTAAATCCAGCACAGGTCCATGATAACGGCTGCTTTCAGCTGAAAACCTCAAATCTCTATGAAATTCAGATCCAGAGGAAACAACCTAAGTTTTTTTTTTCCTCTTCATACGTTTATTTACAAGGTTTCATCTCAAGCGGGAACAAACTGATTATTTTCCCTTTTACCTCCTTTAGACAAAAGCCACATTTAACTCTAGTGTTCAGGGTAAAATCATGAGTTAACCAAAACATAAATGAATAATAAAGTGGAAATATAAGTAGTAAGTGCAAAATCTGTCATTTGTGACATTGAAAACATACAAATCATTAAGGAAACATTAGCAGAGCATTTAAAAGTTCTGCAGGCAAGTCGAGCGTCCATATAACAACACAAGCATCTCTCTCTCTCTCTCTCTCTGTCTCTCTCTCTCTGTCTCTCTCTCTCTCTGTGTCTCTCTCTCTCAGTCTCTCTCTCTCTCTCTCTCTCTTCTCTCTCTCTCTCTCTATCATTCACTTCTCCACCTGAACCACCACCTGGCCTTGGTAACTGTGGAAACCAGCAGAGTGGAGGACTTGGCACCTCACATCATCTCCGGGATGATGGCGAGAGATGTTGTTTTTATGGTTTAAACGATGGTTCAGGGGCCATTGCAGTCACTTTTTATTGACAGTCTTTTATCTCCTATCTCTGTCTTTCTGCACTTGATGCGTTTAATATTGTTCATCTTCGTGCTGCTTGTTTTACTGATCTCAAGTTTATTTCTATCTGTATCTTTTCATATTCTAATGATTTTTTCCCCCCTGAAAAACACAGCCACTGTAATTTAGTAATCTGCTATTTCAGGAGTGTGGTGATATAGTTTTTGTGTCTGATACAGAAAATGGTTGTAAATGTAAATGTCACCAGAGTTTGTTTTGTTTTTTAGCAGAAGGTCTCTACACTGTTACACTCCAGGATCCAGTCAGGGCACTCGGATTCATCACCTAAACCTTTTTTTAATTAACCGAGAAAACATTTTTTCTTATGAGTTAGAAATCATGGGCTTGATTAAAAACAAATTTGAGATCTGACGTAAAGGAACACAACATGTATCAGTTACTGTAATTTTCAAATTCTGCAAATTTGGCCAATGAATAAATGAAGAAAAGAAACACATGATGATAATTCCATGAAAGTATAATAAAGTGCAAAAGAGGTTTATGTAAACACATACTGTATATTTGTAACCGTCTGCTGAGAGATGCTTAACTTGCCATCAGCAAAGCTAAAAACAATCCATACAAACAACCAAAGTGACGTCAGAACGCAGCTCACAAAAATCTTAAAGATAAACAGGACGAGCTCACAGAAATGTTTAGTTTTGCATTATTGTGCTGGAAGATTTTCATTTATTCTGAGACAAAAAATGAAATTTAAAGGTCTATATTAAAGCTGCATTCACTGATTTCTGGCCACTTGAAGCAACTCAATGAGCTGTTAAATCAAAACAAAGAGCTAAAAAAGGCTAAAAAAAAACTCTTTAGAGCTGCAGAGATGGTGAGAATAATCTGCCGGGTTTTACTTTCACACAACACGTTTGAGTCAATACTGATAGAAAACATTGATTAAAGAGTTTCATTACACAATTCAGAGAGAGACTCTGCGTGTCTCTGTGTGTACGGTGGGGGTGGTCAATGTGGCGACCTACAGGGGAGGGGAACTTCCCTTCTTCCTTACCACCACCAACCCCCCAACCTCTCCCCCCTGCCACACACACACACACACACACACACACACACACACACACACACACACACAGCAGTAAAGAGGTGACATAACAGCAGTAAATCAGACCTGAAGCTTCCATCCACCCACAGTTGCAGCTCACAGCTCCATGATGTGGACACAAAAGCAGGAAAATAAAAATTCCAGTGATGATGTCATTTTGTAGGCCAAACTGGAATCTGGTTCCAACGTGTCGTCCCACTGAACGTTCCTGCTGGGATTTCTGCTTTGAGTTTCAGATCAGTTAAGAAAACAAGCAAGTAGCTGTGATATTCAACATAGCATCACCATGTCCAAACATCATCACTGCACACAGCAGCAGGGATAAAAGTAATTAAGTACATTTACTCAAGTACGTACTTAAGTGTAAGATTGAAACACTTTTACTGGTACTTTTGAGTACTAGTATTTCTATATTGTGCTACTTTATACTCCACTCCATTTCAGAGAGAAATATTCCACTTTTTACTACCACAACATTTATCTTACAGCTTTAGTAATAAGTTACTTTGCAGATGAAGATTTTACATGAAACACTCCGACAGTAAAATGCTGCTCTAACATTGATCCATCAGTATTAACAATCTGTCTGTTATCATTGTAAATTGAATATCTTTGTTTTGGACCATATGTTGGACAAAACAAGACATTTGAAGATGAAACTCTGGGTTTCAGGAAATTGGCTATATCTGTCAGATTAATCAATAATGAAAATAATCATTAGTTACAGTCCTAATTCAGATGATGTGCGTGTGACTTTCAGTTACCACCAACAGATACTATAGTCACGACTGTTTTCCAAGAAGCAGCCACCACACCCAAATGTTTAAGTGTTTTTAGCTGCAGTTCCTATAATGACCAGTAGATGTTGGACCAAAACACAAAGATGAATTGAAGTGAATGGGAAACTCCCCCCAAATTCTCTAGAAAAATACAGTCAGTTAACTTTGTCCACACAAAGTTCAGCTCTGATTAGATAATTTCACCTCTTCTAAAGTGCATCTTCATGTACATTTTAAAAATAACTCTTCCATGTAAAAGATCTACAGAGCTGGGAAACATGACTGCCATGATTGACAGGTCTCTCAACCCAGGCTCGTGTGGGAGAAACAGTGAGAAACAGTCAGCATACAGTGACCAGCCTGCTCCTCCAACACAACACACGGCAGCTGTGAAAGAGGAAATGAAGAACGCTGACACAGCAACACCAACCAGGAAGTGACATTCCCTGTGAAAAGACTTTTCCTCAGCCAGCGACAACAGACAACAAGTGAAAGTATCTGACAGCAAAGCTGCACGTACACTGATGGTCAGTCAGTCTGTTCAACATGTTAGCCCAGTGCTAAATATCTCAACAACCAGTGACTAAATGACCAGTCCCAACAATCTATCAATCAGTTCATCAGTCAATCAATTACTGAAAGGTTGGAACAGCAACAACAGTGGGAGTAACTGGAAGAAGTTCAAATGACAGCATCATTGAGGTTTTCCGCTCTCCGTTGTTGTGCTCTACATAGGGTGAACCTATTTGGTTTGCTGCAAAGTGTGTGTGTGTGTGTGTTGGTGGAGGGCTGGGAAATGCATTTAGAGCAGTAAGCACAGGTGGTGCGTTCAGCACGAGTGGTAAAACCGGTAGATGGTGAGTGATAAACCTGAGTTGAAAACAGATGCCTGTACTGAAGCATGAGAATGAGCTGGTGACATCAGGTTTGCCAAAACTGAACTCTTTTCAACGGGGGTGAATGAAGACAAAAAAAACCAAGACAAATTGTGATGCGCGAATCAGGTCTTTGGATCTCATAATTCTAAAATCTTTTCTCAAAGTTATTTTGACTTTGCTATAATTGTTCTCACCTGGGAGTATAAAGTGCTCCACAAAGGAAACATGGTTTAAGACATTTACAAGACAAGAGTTCAGTTCAGTTTCAGTAAACTGTGTGAATTTCCCGTGAACGTCACATTAGCATTAGCTTGTTCCACCCTTTAGTAACTCTTTATGAAATTAAATGATGTACAATCCTGACAACAAAATGCCAGGGAGGAACTTAACAGCTCAGTACAGAGAAAACAGAACGATGCTCTGTAACTGACTAACAAAAGCATGTTCCTGGCCGGTTGGTTCACCAACAAACACTGCAAGTTGTCACTATGTCACCAGGCCTCTAAAACCAATATACACACACATTTCACTGTGGCCTTTCTGGTCTGTCCAGGCCTTGATGGATACAAGAAAGAAAACCATCTCATTATTCAAGACCTTTATCTTGTAATTATGAGATCAGATCCACAATTCTGAGATTTTCTTCTCATAATTACAAGAAAAATTTCTCCATTTTCTTTTTTGGGGAAAAATTGAAAACATACAAAGGCCCTGCTCCCCACCCCCTACGATCAGAGATCAAAAGCCAAAATAAAGTCTGCATTATTTACCTTCTGATCCACGATGGAGCAGACGAGCTCCCTGACAGCAGACAGTGAGTGGTCCCCGGGGTCAAGGGTGACCGTCTCTCTGGTGAGTCCGATCTGAAGCAGGAAGGAGACTCCATGGATGGAGCCTCGTGAGTTTGTGCGGCTGGGGGCCGTCTGGCTGCCGTTGGACAGCCGGCTGCAGAGCGTGGCGGGTGGGCTGGGGGACGGCGACGGGGTGGGTGGGGCCGCATGATGAGGGAGGGCGGAGAAAGACCGCGGGGAGGCCGGCGGTGGAGGCGGGCTGTTGTCGGCCGACATTGGCTGCTATCTGTGACGTCGTCCAGGCAGGAGAAAGGTGTCGTAGGTGAACGACATCCAAAAAATGTGTCTGACTGCTCAGGTTTGTTAGTCAGCAGAGAGTTTTCTGTCCACTTGTTTGTCTGGATTCACATTTCTTACCACTAAAATCTTGCATGAAAGGTTGCCTCTCACTGCCGGGCATCTCTGAGGTAGAAACCAAAAAAAACCAAAACGATCAAGTAAAAGCTCAGGATCTTTCAAAGTTCAACTTATAACTTCAACACAGTTCAGTCCTCAGGCCTCCTGCAGGCTGGTGCTGTGGACTGTGTTGTGAGCAGAAAAACAAGCCTGTAGCTCTGCAGATCTGTGGTTTCTCTTCACTGTTTTTACTGTCCGCATCTGTTGAGAATTAAAGACAGCACATGAAAGAATTACTCTCAAAAGTTTATCTCTCCGTGTTTAAAAAATATGTATTGTTTTAATAGAAAAGTTGTACGATAATGTTACAATAAATGTCATTGCTGTCACTTTCCTTTAACATAAATCAGTTTGGAATCTCTGTAATAACTTTTAAACTCATCAGAAGATTTTATAAAGAAGACTCATCACCTATACAAATTTGCCTCTCATAATATGTTGTGAAGGGTAAAAGGAAATGTCATGAAAAGCTGGCCATTTAACACACACAATATTGTATGAATATCATAAAAATGAATACCAAAACATCACTCAGCCCTAGAGTCCCATTTAAAAATGCTCATTTGTAGAATTTCAACTACAAACTTTTACATTTTGTTGGTCTTTGCCATTGGATTAGTCAAACTCAAATGTTTCCGCCTTCTTTCAAATTCAAACCTATTCCAGACTAACATGGCTGCTCATCTGCAAAGGTTCACAGAAACGGAACCTGAAGTATTATTAATGGCACTGGTCAAAAATCCAGCATCAGTTCTGCTCTAATGAGCCTTTTGGATAAATTCAACACAGGCTATGACTTCATCAACTAGTGTGTTTACACCTCTGCTGCAGAACATCTGCAACATTATGGTCACTTTTGATTTGTGAAACATCTACTTACAACAAATTAAAAGCTCTAGTCAACCAAATTACTCTAAAAATAGATGAAAAAACATTCTCTTCTTTTTCAGACTAATTTAGGAGAGATGACCCTTTAAACCTATAGACAAATAGCATATTAAACAGACTACAGCAAATCTGAGTTTCCCTGGTCCTACCTTCATAATTTAATATGTATATATTAGGATTTTAGCTCAACAAAACACATTAAAATCAATTGGACTCATTATGAAGAAGATAAATGGGACCTTCTACTCTCTTACCTCTAATACTATTAAACTTTCTACTCTGTTTTGTTATAGTCATATTTCTGCATATTGTTCACCTGTGTTTGCCAGAGGAACAACAAAACAAAACAACAACAATAATAATAATGATAATAATAATAATAATAGTTGCTGGTTGATTTTCTCTCATGCATCTTTATGTGATTCTCGCTCATCATGATAAACGACCTGTGTTTTAGAAAGTTTGAACACAGATCAACATGTTGTCCTGTCGCAGGTTGTTCATTCACCCAGATTAAAGAGAACTTAAAGGCATCATTACCTCTGAGAGCTGGGCGGTTTTTCCGCTTCCATCGGCGGCGAAAACAAGAAGAAAACTGTGAGTTAAACTCTTCTCCAGCGGCTGGTTCCCCGGCTCGGCCCGGCTCGCTCCGCCGGACCCGCTCCTCCGGCTCCGGGAGGGAGAGGTGGAGCAGGTAGACTCCACCGGTGGACTTTTTCTGGTCCCGTCTCTTTCTCCAAACTTCCAGCGGCTGAACCGAGCGGCTCGATGTTCATGCGGATCTGATTATCAGCGACTGACAGACAGAAACAAACCTCCGCTCACACCGGGAGGAGGAGGAGCGAGCAACCGGGGAGGAGGAGCGACCCACCGGGGAGGAGGAGGAGGTCTCACTCCGGGGACTTTTCTGGAGACCTGACAAGACAACACGAAAAAATAACAAGCCTCTGAATCTGTAAAAATATTTAATAAATGGAAAATTAGCTCAATATCAAGAAATGATTTACACAAACAAATATTACTGTTAGCTAGCAGTGGCTAACGCTAGCTAGCTAGCAGTGGCTAACACTAGCTAACGGTCAGTTAGCATAGCCCTGCGTCACAGAGCTAGCATCCGTTTTTATGAAAGATAAATAACTCAGTATTTGAAAAGTAGAGAATCTAAGAAAGGCTGTGTTTACAATTATTACTTTCTAATATTGATATTTCGAGTTCACGGATTAATTATTTAGTTTTTTTGAGATGACAAAGCGAGTTTTCTCTAGTTAACCGGCTAATCTGATTATCTCGAAAAACAAAAGTAAAAAGGTGTCTCGCGACAACAAGAACAACAAGATAATTTATCAGGAGAAAACGACTTCATGAGATTAATTAGTGGATCATGATCAACGGTCAAAGCCTCATGATATACAAACACTGTTTTAAAGCAAACTACATGAACTTTTTATTTAACTTTGGCTTTTTGTAGTAAGAATGTTTTCCTTAATGATTTGATATGAGCGTATTTATATTATATAATTATACATATAATTATTGTAAAACTCTCATAGAGTTGAATTTAAAGCAGATGAGTTAATGTCCTTTTCTTTCTTTCTGTAACAACATAAATAACTTCTGTGTCTCTAATTAGAGTCAGAACAGTGGTGGTAGAAGTACTCAGATCTTTAACTTACTATAGAAATACTCTGTTACAAGTATGAAAGTATTACAAACACAATATGATTAAAATAACAAAAGTAGGCCAACAGAATATTTCAGAATAATACAGGTTATGTTTTATATATTTTTATTTATTATAATTATTGATGCATTAATATGTGCATTACTTTGATGTTACAGCTGCTAAAGGTGCAGATTACTTTATAAACTGCTGGGTAACTTGTGAATTTTCATCCCAGATCAATAAAGTTCAAGAGTAAAACTAAAACTTAATCTATAATGCATCATAATTATTTTTGTTGATAGTGTTTTGTATTATTATTCTGAATCTTCAAACTAACTAACGCTATCAAATACATGTAGTACAATAAAAAAATACTATATTTGCCTTTGAAATGCAGAGTGTTAAAGTGTAAAAACTTTTTTAGACTGTTTTAACTTTTTTAGACTGCTCATCTGTCAGACTATAGACGATCATTGTCTGGCTCAGCTCATTGAATTTCATCAGCTAAATCTGTGGCGCCACCTCCTGATGGAAATACTCCATTACACAAGGTGCAATATGAAAAATAATTTAGACAGAGATGGAAGATGTTCTATTTCAGTTAAAGTCAAATTTTTACATAAAATAAAAATACAACAGTAATGGCAATAAAATATACTCAAGCCACCAAAAGTAAAAGTACTCATTATTCAGAATGGCTCATTATATTATTGGATTATGATTATTAATACATTAATGTGTTCATCACATAATACTTCATTTTAATATTCATTATAATTAATTTTAATACTAGTCATTCAATAGTATAGAGTTAGTATTTAATAAACAAATGTAGTGAAGTAAAAAGTATAAGTACTGTATGCAGTATACAGTATATGATGTTCTCTGACCTAATTATAGTATGTAAGTAACTTAAATATAGTGACTTATTATACTGCAAAATAACTGGAATAAAAACAATGACAGTTTAACTTCCCTGGAGAAAAGAAACAAACCTGGCTAAATATAAATATTTGATGGTTAACTATACAAAAACACAACAAAAACAGATTTTAATCACTTCAAAAAAAAAAAGAAAAACATGGACGACTTTTAAAGTCTATTATTTTCTGCAGTAGAGTTGTTATTTTCCAGAGAGCAAAGTGTTTTCAGGCTGTGCAGCTCTCAAACACTGCAGTAACTCCACCAGGCCTTTTCCTGAGCTCCTGTGTGTAATAATATATATTGTTCCAGTCTCAGGCACCTTTATCTGCCTCCATTGTCCCGAGCGGCGCTGCAGCCGACTCAGGGTAAATATTGAGGCTCGGTTACGACGGTTCAACCCTCCTCCAACAGGAATCCTGAGGCTGAGAGATTGGCTGTTAATGTTTTCAGAGCGAGGATGGGAAGAAAACATCTCACACGCAGGAGCACAATGAAAACTGAAGGTCAGAGGTCAGATGAGGGAATCAGAGGGTAATAGAGGTTAAACTAGTAAACTAATAAAAGTAAGAACAACCAGAGACACAACAAACACATTGCTCTTATTGTCCTTAATTTAAGATTAATCAGAATCTTTTATTCATGGAGATTCTAGTAGTTAAAGGAATTTGTGCCCATGGTGCCTAATTTACATGATTATTATTGCGAAAAAGTTATAACACCTGATTGATTATCTTCAATTTTTGCCAATGAAAATGAAATGTCTGTTGTAAAGTTAATAATTTTCTTCTCCTTACTTTTCCTTCTTCTTTGTTTTTTGTTTTGATATTAAAGTAGTTTTCATGAAAAGTTTCTGGGTCCTTGACATTTTCATTATAATTAGGAAGAAAGCAGCCAAACCTTTCTGTATTTATTTGTTTATTGATCAGTCTATGAGCTTGCTTTTACTGATTTGTGTCAGAGGGGGGCGATGTTTCTCTACAAATCAGCTGCAGTGGATTCATGTAGACTCAAAGTAACAAAGTCAGGATTTCTTCATATCCTTTAATTGGCTGTTTAATTTGCTGTTATGGATTTGATTGTGAGTTAATAAAATTGATTTTTACACCTCAGCTCATCAACACAGCTGTTTCCTTCACCTCCATTTGATTAGAGACAAATAGAGTTCCTAAAACTAAAAGACCAAAACTTTCACTTTCTACAACAACTGAATTTCCTCTCTTTTTTTTATCATTCACACCCACCTTTCATCTTCATCTCCCAGGTAAAACAAAGACTTAGTGGAGTCTTCATCACTCTGAGCTTCACAAACTTCACTAGAATAAAGCACAAAGCCCCGCCCACATCAGCTCGTTATAATGGTGCGTTCATGTCCTGTCAGACAAATGAGGTTTTTACAAATGCTGCTTTTAAAAGTTCAATGTGAACATGTGGATAAGTGATGCTACACTTTTATATTGCATTTGTATTTTAGGTGATAACATTATTGATTATTGATTTTCCTGAGTCTTCCTAAAGCTAAAGCTTCACAAGTCATATCAAAGGGGTTCATGAGATAATTTAGGAGCGGTAGAACTTTGGTGCAGCAGAAAAAATATATTTCTGTTTTGTCTCCACTAGCCAAAAAAGTTGGGAATTGAGTTGGGAGTTGTATGAAAAGACGTCTAAAGATTTGTGGTTTTTCACTGAAAGCCAATGTGTAATTAGTATGAAGATGCCATTTTTGTTCGGCTTCTCTTCAGTGTTTGGTGGTTGGATGAAAGATTTTGGTCATAGTTTTTACTGTACTTCGGTGACACCATGACATTTCATCTGGATCCACTTTTAGGACCAACTTTACTTTTTTTTTTATCGTCTCTTCTGTAGAGAATCATGAATTTGCAATCTCTGTGTTTTCACCCCCGGTTGATTTTCCTGGTGTCAGTCACTTCAGAGTCCTGGTGTCGATCTTCCCATGGGAAACATCTGCAGACCCTAAAAAAGATTAACAAGCCAACACCCAGCACATGACTGAGCCGCTGTGGTGCTCAGAAGATGAAAGATCTGATTAGAGGCTGAAGGAGGATTTTTAATGTGATAATCTCTCATTTGAAGACTTTGTTTCATGCAGAGTTCGAGAGGAGGCCGAGCTGGAAAAACACTTTACATATGTCAATTCAGCATCTTCGCATGTACTTTATGTTACCAGAGTGCAACATGCAAATGAACAAATGAAATCAAGGCAGTTATGAGTTCAACCAATGATAAATATCAGGTTGTTACAAATGACAGACATCATTTTTTCAGTGTTTAGAATAAATCTGGGTTTATTTGTTTATTATTTAGTTTATTTTTTTTATTTACAAGAGGCCGAATAAGTTTATTTGGCTGATGACAGGATATAAGAAATCTGATGGATTTAGTGTCTGAAGTAAGAATCGTTTGCATATATTGTTGAGTTTCTTTCTTAATAATTTTAATAATTTCTCATTATAATTGAAATAAGGAAATTAAACAATGCATAATCAAAACATACAACCAATGCAGTGAGGATATGATCAATTATAAAAGAAATAATATCAGACCAAAAATAATGTAATGAGAGCAATTACAAAACAAGTTAAAAGTCTTTTGGTTAAACTACAAAAGATGCAGTTAATTTATCATCACTTCATAGTTTAAACCTCATGAAGCTCTAAAGTTCAATCGTTCCCACGGCACCTGAAGGCAGCATCAGCATACTCCTCCGTGATTGGAGGAGAATGAGAGGGGGCGTGGCTAACGGCCTGGTCATGGACCTCGGCCCCACGCGCCGCTTCAGGTGTGACAGTAAGCTTCAGTGTGAGTCTCTCGGAGCTGGAAACGGAACTAATCATGTTCGATTAACGGTTCGATCCCGCGACTGATCGAAACAAAGCTGCGGAGAAAAATGGAGGCTGTGAGCGAGTGGAGCCCGGAACAGGTGGTGGACTGGATGAGAGGTGAGGGGCTGATGGGAAATCATGATTCTGATGTTATTGATCACTGATGTTATTGATCACTGATGTTTGATGTTTCATATTCAGAGTTAAATATCAGATTGTTCAGTCTTTTCACCTCCTGAAGTTTGATTCAGTTTTATTAAGGAAAGTTTTAAAATGGTCTCTCAGCTGCAAAATCATTCAACAACTTGATCCAACAAATCAAAGATGATAATAAACCATTTAATGCAACAGCTGAAGAATTCAAAGCTTCAAATTAAAGTCAGTCAGTTTGATGTAGAAGCTTCGAGTATTTGCATGTTAATAACACATTTATAGTTGATAGTTGAAGTTGGATGGAGGTTAACAGTCCAATGTTTAACTCACTGAGGGAAATCTGAGGTTTGTCTTTACTGTGATGATTAAAAGTGTTGCTTAATTAGCTGAATGAGTTTTTCTCAGTTGATCATAATTGAAGGTTCAGACTTGTCCAGTTTTAGTCCTTGAATTAAAACTGTCGTCCATTTAAACTGAATGAAGGTTGTGTTTTGTTTTGGTCGTTGGATTTAGGACTCTGTGTCTTTTCATATTTCAAGAACTGACAATTTGCTTTGAGAAAATAAACAAGTTTGTCCACAAAACTTTTTCACATTTAACAAAAGAAATCAATGTTTTTAAATTCAACACCAGCTTTCAGTCCTCGTCAGTTTTTACTGTATGTAACGATGGTCCAGGTTCATCAGGCTCTGGTGTGTGTGTGTGTGTGTGTGTGTGTTGGCTCAGAAACAGGTCGTCAGTTTGTTGACCTTTTTTACTGTCTGCTCATATTTCAGTGCAGATGATGAGCGAAATAACGTGTTGAGCAGCAGCTGGATGAGATTTACACTCATGTTCATTTCAGTGTGTCATGAAGCAATAAACAGGCTCGACCAGTCGACAGTTCAGCCATAAAGTGACGATCAGACTGATTCTGCTTTGATAAAGATCAGGTTTTAATTACCTGGACGAGCAGCTGCAGGAGAAACATTTGTGTTTGAACGTTTGAGATTTCGATCAGTACTTTTTTGTGCTGCGGAACAAATTAAATTAGTCTTAAAATCTGTTGCATCTGTTTAGTTTTTGCAACATTTTGACCCTGGAATGAAGAAAACTCTTGAATGTGCCCTGATTTGTTTTCATGAAACTGACTAAAACAAACCTGTGCATTATTTTTTTTAAACTTAAAAAGTGAATGATGGTTAAAACTAGTAGTGTGAGTATGATCAGTCTTTGCATGTGTCCTGGAAAATGTCCTGGAAAATGTCCTGGAAAATGAATTATTTACATACAGGAGACAGATTTTATTCATCACTCTGTCACATTTTCCTTTGCTTTTGTCTCTTGAGCTGCTGTAACCAGTGAATTTCTCCGGCGTGTGATCATGTGATGCCGTTTGTTGATGGTAACAAAGATGGCCGCTGGAAATGATGCTGACTTTTTTTTGGCTTTTAAACTGAGGATGAAAGGTTTTGCAGAAAGATGTGTGTTGTCACTTGGGTATCACAGGTTTTCAATGACCTCGAGCTTTAAAGAAAAGCTCTTATGTTTATTTATTTATTTTTGGGCCCAGATGCTTTAAATCTAAGTCGATTGTGGAGCTCTGACAGTCGGCGCTCGTCTCGGCCCTTTTTGTACCACTTGAATTTACTGTTGTGAGAAAGTGAGCGTCCATTCAGCTCACACACACACACACACACACACACACACACACACAAACACATACCGATACACATGTCATTCAGACAGAGACAAAGCTGAGCCGAGTGTTGCTGGCGGTCAATAAAGACTCAGACAATCCCGACCCTCGACAAAGGTCGGCCCCCTGCTGTGCGGGGGGTCGCGAGGTCACCAGGGCTCTTTACTGCGGCAGCTGAGCCTTTTGGCCACATCTGACTGTCAGACTTTTGTTCTGCATGAAAAGAGCGAGGAACACACGGGTCAGTCACATGACCCGGGCGGCTCAGTGAAGCTCGGTGTGTCCCTGTCGGTGTGTGTGGGATTGATTCAGGGTGTGTGTTCAGGGTAATGAAGGAACATGTCAGCCGGTGAATCAGTGACGCTCACTGATGTGTTTTTAATAGTTTCTGGACAACAATGAAGCTCAATGGTGACATATTGAAACGGGTTGTTTTGTCCCACCGACACTCCAAAACACAAAGATTTACTTTAATATCCTTGAAGACAACAAACTGATCTCATTTAGGAGATTGAAACTTTGGCATTTGCTCAAATCAGTCCATTGTTGGTTTTTGGGATTTAAAGACAATGAGTAAAATTATAATATCTAGAATTTTCTCAACAGTTGCTTTCATTTTATATTCTGCATTGTTAAGAATGTGAACTCTGCTGTTGTGGTTCATTAAGTGAATGTGGAAGTTTTCTGTGTGTGAAGATGCAACTTCTGATCCAATAACTTCATATGATCAGTGAAGTGTTGCATTTGCCTTTGTTTCTTTGACACAGATGCTGAATTAGTCATTGACCCACATCCTGTTGTGTTATTTACAGTGTGACCACCATGTGATTGCTCCTCCGGCTATAGGTGGTGTGTGTGTGTGTGTGTGTGTGTGTTTACTCACATCGTACGACTCAAGCAACAGGTTCTTTTCATGGGAGGTTCAGTGGCTCTGGTTAAAATTCCCACAGGCCGACTGAGCCGCTGCCGCCGACCACACACACCAGAAACACTTCATCCAGGCCGGAGCAAAACAAACTCCTGGAATGATCCTGGAATATCATCAAAGCTGGAGTCAGGAGTCAGGGAATTCCATGAATTCTTTGGGGGAAGTCAGAGAATGTGGGTCAACATCATAGTTTTGCCAGAACAACATAGAAAAATGTTCAGCCATCTCCTCAGCATCTGCAGATTCATGGAGCCTGACTCACAAATATAGACGCTGAAAATCACCGCTAATAATCAGAGTTCATTATGAAGCAGATCCTTCGTCACAGAAAAAGTTAAGAAGTAGATTTATAAGAAGGTTTTCATATTCAGGGCGTCTGCATGTTGGAGAAAAGGCTTAAAAATGCTTTTGTTTAAGCATCAATATCATCAAAAATGAACTCACTTCCTGATTTATATTGACTGATATATGATCACAGAATCAACAGAACCAAGAATCTGACAGAGAATTCAGCTTTTCATACTTGTCAGTTTTCAGTCAGGACCCATACGTCCCCCGTGCAGCTCTGGGATCACTGTTTGATTATCTGTGTGACTGGAGCGAACTGATCAGACAGCTGCAGCTCAGCAGCAAACACATATATCACAGAGATGGAGCTCGGCGTGTTCAGACAAATCCACATATTTCCCTGCTCGTCTGGCAGGTGCGGTCACACGTGTCAGACGACGACAGGTCGGCTCGAGCCGCAAACACATCCACTTCACTTAATGAGGGAGTGTGTAGAAATACAGCCGGTAAACACGGAGGTGGAGCTGAAGGGGTTAAAACTGAGAGTCAGAGTTCATTGTTGACCTTAAATTAGACTGATTGATTGTAAACGCTTCACTAGGTTCAGTAATGGTCGTCTTAATATTCGAGCTGAGCGACATGCTACAATCCTACAATCTTCTCAACTCACCAACACTGAGCCCACAGTGTCCTCATGTTAACATGGATTGGGTGAAATGTGTTGTTATACTTGTCAATATTCAAGAGCCATAAACAAATTGTAAGGACACGATTTCACCGTTTTTTAGTGGATCAACAAACTCCAACAAACACCAGAAAACAAACTTTGTCCATGGATTTCCACCAAGTCGATTTTCTTATTTTCAGGGTTTCTCACCAAAACAGCTGAAAACATGAGCCTCTTTGATGACATGATAACGTGTTGTTTATCGGGTTCTGTTCCTCTCTGTGGATTTTAAAATGTCCTCAACCCCTTTTTCATGTAAAACTGTCTTCACAGGGTTTTAATTCCTTCCGAAGAACAAAGTTTGTAAAATCAGATTGTTATCGTGAGCTTCGACTCTTTGACCCCTGCTCCTCCCTCCTCATGTCGTTTCATCTTTCAAAATGGTGGAAAGAAGCCAAAACGGCATCATTGTGTTTCCAGTTTGAAGAATTGAATCTAACAAACAGCTTCCTGCTGAAGGAAGGTCGCAGGTCTGTCAGACGGAAAAACCTCTTTTCAATTACAGATATTAAACAATGTGCACTCACTCATCTGAGTCGAGCTCCACACAGCTGTAAATATCTGATATGTATAATCTGGTTTTATAATATGGATAAATATATATAATATAATGACAAATGTCAAAGTGAAATCTGACTCAAAAGGCCCCAAATATTTTAATGTATTTAAGATGTGAAACAGAGAAAACTATCAAATCCCCACATTTTGAAATCTATCTGTGGCTTAATTAAAAACATGCAGCACTTTAACCGTCATGGGCTGCATCCTGTCTTTCTACCCACAATCCTTTGTGTTTTGACGATGATGTCACTGGCTTCCAATAGATGAGCAAACAAACAAAGCAGCGCCTCCTCTCCTGTCTGCACCTGTCGCCGGCAGGAGCGAAGGCAGACAGGTGCGATGTTTTGACTCACGAGCTGGAAGGAGTCCAACGTTTCATCCTGTAAGACAAGATCGTAGAAACTCTGCGGCTCGGCCCCGATGAGGAGGATCTGAGGAGCGTGATGAGGTTCCCATCGGAACCAGAGCGTGACGCTCGGTTGTTTGTTGAGTGGGAGGAGAACGTCGTCACCGTGGCCTGATGTGGAAACACAGCCGCAGCTCAGAGACTCAGATGGTAACGAGTCAAACCATAAAACATTTACATTACACATAATATAGTATATGGCCAAAAGTATGTGGACAACTGAGGTCTGGAGAACCAAAATCAGTGTCTATGGGAAGGAATGGCAACGGAAATCCATCTGTAAAGTGATCGATTATTTGGAAAATGATCATCAGAAATGTTGATTGACAAAAAAATCTTAATAAATCCACCTACAACCCTTTTCCAGAGCTTTCACTCATATCTCACCGAAGGGATTGAATCAGCAACACTAGAAAAATGGCTGTTTGATCAACATCATCAAGCATCTTTGGCTCCATCGCAGCATTTTTAACCTCAGTCAGATCGGTGATTGTCCTGTAAGGTGACAGCTGATGTCTTTCCTCTCCGTTGGTCTCCCACCAAACGTTTGTCTTATCAGTGAAGCTGAGTTCACTGAGGAGGTGAATCACAGGAAATACCCAGATTCTCTTCTCTTCCTTCCTCTTCCTGCTTTTTTTTTAGCATCATTGAAGTGGTTCAGGAGCGAAAGGGTCCGGAGCCTCGTTCACACCGGACTGACTTATACACAGCAACATGTCGACTGTGCTGCAGAATCTTACAGCAGCATCATTTATTTTCAGATGTCACAGCATCAAAAACAAAAGTCTAGACACTAAAATGAAGTTTGTTTACTGGTGTGTAATGAACATTATGACTTCACAGAGCAGAACCTGCAGCCAGATTGATGCACATTTTCATTTAGAGGCTTGTTGCGTTAACCATCCATTACAGCAGATTAGCACCGTTGGTCTGAGCTGAGCGATCGCAGCTCAGCTCTGAACACAGTGAACTCCCACAATTCCTGTTTGTTTGATTTCATAAGACTGTTGAGCCCAAATCTCAACGCTCAAGGAAATCCTTCTTCCTCTTGAATAGTGTTTGTTCAACGGAGTGTGTTCCCTCCACTGCCTCGTACCAGTGAGGGCAGACGAATGGCCAGGGTGTGTGTGTGTGTGTGTGTGTGTGTGTGTGTGTGTGTGTGTGTATGCAGGGCTTTATAGAGGCCCAGTGAAGTGCTATGAATAGCCTCAGTGCTCTTTTGCCACTTTTCCTCTCCACCCTCGTCCTGTTGTGATGGAGGCGGGGCAAATATTCCTTTTGTTGCCCCCAGCTGGGGAGTGTCGGGTGCGAACTCCGTCTTTGTGCTTCCACAACGCAACACGTGCCGTTTGTTGTACTGGACAGTGATGAACTGTCGAGTTCAACAGTTCCACTGTGCTGAAAAATGTTATCGAGCAGTTTAATGTCGTCTCCAGTCTTTTAAATACAATGAACAAAAATGAACCAAATGTCAAATTAAGAATAAGTTGCTAATAAATAACTAACCTATAAAAACTGGTCAAGTGTGTATAACACATTGTTAAACAATAGTAAAGATTTATGAGATTGTTCAACATGAAATTATTGCCTCATCGTCCTATTAACTGCTTTATAATGCCATTGTTTTATGTAGAGCCGTAACGATTATTGGATTAGTCCATGGAAAGAATTGTTTTTTCCACGTGTCTGCACAAGTTAATATGACGAACATCTGTCAAATGTTCCTTTCAGTGTGACAGAGTTGTGGATTTCGAGGCCGTCGTCTTGTCGTCGTTGTGTAAAATGAGGCCAAACGTCTTGTTAGTTTTGATCTTTCTGACAAATGATTAACTGACTGTTTATGAGCAGCTGGAGTTTCACCTGCAGCTCTTTTTACTCACGTGTCCGACTGCGGCCGGACTCACGTTATCATCAGCCGCCTCATAAATACTTTGAGCAACTGTCACAGCAGGAACTGACAGATATGACTGTAAACCAGCTGCAGGTGTAATATCAGACATTAGTGAACCAGCCGTGTTAGATTTGTGCCTGGTATTTCTTCATGTATTCGTTCTCTCAGGGAGCCGGTGCAGAGCAGCGACTGTGTCTGCAGGGTTCGAGCCGCCGCCGCTCAGTACACGGACGTTTTCCCACCGGCGTCTGACTGACAGGAGCACAGAGGCCCAGAGTCGTCTGCAAACACGAGGCCGGACAGAGACGAGAGCGCAGGCGGAGAAATGAGCTTTTCTTACATGTGTGACTAAAGTAAACTGGAAACCGAGCTTCTGCAAACGCACTGCGAAAACAGCCAGCGCTTATTTATTGTGAATGTTATCAAGAAAAGCACAAGCACATTTGCATTTACGGACTCGTGCAGGAAGTCAGTGAGAAAGTTGTCAGTGTTTAGAGGATCTGCGTGTTTCATCAGTCTCCAATCAGCTTTCATGTCGAGTCAAATTTGTTCTGTCAACCAACAGGTAGTTTTCCACAGAGCAAAGACTCAGACTGAAACAGAGCGTGTGGACGGTGCTGGGTGATGCTGGTTAGATTCACATTAGAGTTTGTGGTGAATCACAAAAGGTGATGAATGGTTCTGCTGCTGGGCATAAATCTGGTCTGTGGATATTATGATGATGGTTCTTTCAGGCAACGATTCCCAGAGATGTTCAATATCCCCTGAAAACCAAAACCAGCAGAACTGATCCTCCTGACAATCAACTTGTGTTTATCAAAGCCTCATATATGTTGATCCTGAAGGTCTGGTAAGAAGCTGAAGTTGTTCAAATCAAACTGAATCTGTCTTCAGGATGAACAGATCGACTGTGTGAGCTGAGTGAAGCAGCTGATCAGCGTCGGGATCCTGTTTAGCGCCGATCGGGCTGTGAACATTTCATCATCTGAACCTGATCTCAATAAACTCAGTAAACAACTGCTCATCAGTCTGTGTTCGATCAATAAATCTGAATAATCAGGAAAGAAAATGTGCAAGTAATCAGATGTTTTCATCAGTTTACAGTGAAGATCAACTCGCTTTAATCTTTTGAAAGTCGTGACCGGAGCACAACACGGTTTGAATTACTAAAAGTCAAAATGCTTCACAAACGTAGTTGAAACTTTAACAGAAACATTTGAAAGAATAAACAGAAAGAACAAGTAGAAAGTTTATTCACGTTTATTTAAATCATCTTATCGTTGTGCAAACAGCCTCAGTTTGCTGTGTTTCATTAATGGAGCTGCTTGAGAAGCGTCTCTGAGGAACTCAAACCGCTCAGCTGCATTTCAGCCTCGTCGATCCGTTCTTTCCTCGTCTTCTGCCAGACACTTGAAGCCGCTGCTCAGTAGTTTGTCCCAGCGCCAAACCCGACTGCAACCTTCAAAATGCAGAATCAGAAAAACGTCTCAACTGTCATTTTATTTCTCACGAGAACATTGGCTCCAGCTCTGCGTGTCGGTGCCGTGCCAGACCGGTGTTAAGACTTTCAAAATAAGACGACAAGATGTTTGTGCTTGTATTGAAGGAACACTCAGACGTAAAGCTCCAACAGGAGCTCGGATTTGCAGCTGAGGGTCTCTGTCGTCTGCAGGGGGGCTCGACCCGGCGCTGCCGTGCTTTCATTGGCAGGTGATTTGGCCGTCGCGTGACATTTAGCCCACGCTGCTGTGCAGCTGAGAGATTATCGGCCTCCTCGAGTGTCAGTAATGTGATCCAGGCTGTCGCCAACACATTCCTGTCGACCACAGTCTCTCGCTGACCGTCGTCCAGCTCTGACCGGCAGAGAGAAGCTTAGTTTGTTCATGTTTTCACCATCAGGCCTCGGTGAGCGGCCGGTGGCAGGCAGGGACTCCGAACATGTTTCTCTCAGGGAGTTGGGGAATACCATCAAAGTTTGCAACTGGGCGTCTTTCCAGGAACATGCAGGAGCAGAACTTGTTTTTTTACTCATGGCAAATTTGTTGCAGCAGCTCAACTGGAGCAGGAACCAACACACGGGAGGGAAGAAGCTCAGAGCTGCCAACGTGAACACAATCTGTCACAGTTGTTTGCTGCTGTAAATTAAGTCCATTAAAGCTTCAACTTATTTTCATGATCAAATAATCTGACTATTTTTGCAATGAACTGATTAATATTTTTGGCCATAATATATAAAGTATAAGTATAAAGTTCCCAGATCCAGAGGTCTTCTGATGTCTTGTTTCTGTGACAATCCCCAAACCCCAAAATATTCATTTTAGTTTCATGGAAGTCAGAAAAAGCCATGAGATCTTTTGCATGTTTGCTCCATAAATGACTGAAATGTCAGAATTGTTGCAGGTTATTCAACTAATAACTCATCTACAAACAGCTGATACTCAAAGCAGATTTCTGAGGGACTTTCACTTTTGAACATCAGGAAACGAGTGGACAGAGGATCTTGTGTTGTGTCTCTGTGTCGTGATGCTCTCACAGTGTTTGCTTCTTGGTTCGTCTCAGTGTCAGAGGTGTGTGAAAACACCGAGGCGTCACATCAGCAGTTAGTGAAGGAGGAATCTTCCTCCCTGCTGTCGGCGCGAGTGTCGGCCATCTGTCCCGCGCGTCCGTCTGAAGACAAACAGGAGTCACAGTGTCTTCGGGAGGCTTTAATGACCACATGCAGGGCCAGTTGTTTTCTTCTCCATGTTCACACCAGCTCAGGACTTCTGTCGGCCAGTCGACCTCCGGCCGGCTTCGCTACATCTGCCATTTGGTGGAAGCTCCTGAGCAACAGCTTTTCAAACTGAGATGTGTTTTTAGTTTAGGATGGCAACATTTCAATGTGCACAAATGTTTGTCAGAGAATCAATGTTTGCTGATTGATTCCACTTTTAACTGACATTTGAGGCAGTTTGATGTTTAAATCAGCTTCATCGTGAGCTGGACGCAACAAATCAAGACACAACCAACGCTGCAACTAATGTTTGTTTTCACTGCTAATTATTTTCACTATTCATTATTTGGTCTTCAAAATGAAAAATGTCTGTCACAATTTTTCAGAAATTCCTGAGGTAACATCTTCAATCTGTTTGTTTGTTTGTAGAAAACAGAGAAAACCATCCAATAATCACATTTTCTTTAGCGTCTTTACAAACCAAACATCCTGAAACCCTGAGTTGAACATTTTGTCCTCTTGTCCTGATGTGTGTCATGTGCTCGACGCTGCTTGATGCTCCTCCATCGATCCAGCGGTGAGAACTCTTTTATCTCGTCTCCTGCTGCTGCCTTTCGCACAGAGGTCAGAGGTCGCGGTTCAGGGTCGGCCACAGAGTGGCGCCGCTGGAACCCACGGTGTCTCGCTCAAGGTCACGTGAGGTCACGGGGACTGAAGGCCAGATCGGTCCAGGATTTACAAAAATGTCTAAACACTGAAGCTGTTGATGTTAATTTATTGGAGTCAGATTTATTGACGTAATCAGAACTGACATCTTTGTTTCTGTTTGAATATCAGTTGAAATTTCATAGATTACTTTTTGAAAATGAGTGGATGTTAATGAGGTGACACTGATGCTGATTAAATTGAGCTGTAAATATCTGAACCAGAGTTTTGTTTGAACTCAAATGCCAGTTATCTCCATTTCAATCTTAGTCAGTTTGGGTGATTTTGTAAACTTCCTGAAACATAGACCTGGACCGTGTGTGTGTGTGAACCCACAGAGATCGGAGGTGTGGTGAGGCTACAGTCGGCTGTTGGCCGTCACTGTGATGGATCAGCAGGAAGAGTCAATAAGCGAGTGTTGACTCAGCAGCTCTGTTTGCTGTCAAACTCGATCATAACAGAGGCGACTTTCACTGAAACTCAGCTGCTGGGAAACTCTGCGTTTTGTGCCCGACTGCAAATGATTCTTTCTTCTGTTCGATGTAAAGAAAGCACAGACATGAAATCTCTGTCTTCTCTTCCCCTGGTGTGTCCTCTCAGCGTGTCTCCATCTGTCCCTCAGGTCTGGACGACAGCTTGCAGCAGTACATCCCGTCCTTCCAGCGGCAGCGGGTGGACGGGGAGAAGCTGCTCAGGATGTCCCACCAGGAGCTGCTGTCTCTGGGCGTGTCGCGGGTCGGCCACCAGGAGCTGGTGCTGGAGGCCGTGGATCTGCTGTGCGCTCTGGTCAGTAACCCGTCACAGCGTCGCATCATCGCAGACCTCCTCAGAATGAATATTAGTACGGAAACATCACACTAAGTTTCACACCTTTTATGTCTTTTGAAATTGGTTTTTTTTTTTTGCTGCTTTTCCACACAGATATCTGTATATGGATGAATAGAGGATGATGCTAAATAAATATTGATAGTGAAACTGAAAAAAGCTGATAAACTTCCACGTCCCCATGTCAGACTGTCACCGTCTTTTTTTTTTGTCACCTGACCAACGTGGTTTAACTAAGAGTCAACAGTCGACAAACAGCCAAAGCTTTGTGGGTGAAACCTACAGATCTGCTCACCACATGCTGAGACGTCCTGAACCCAACCCAAACATCTGCGTCCTGTTGCAGCCCAAATAAATATTTGAAGATGCACAAGGCAGCTTCACACCTCAAGTTACAGCAAGTCTGAATTTTATAGAACCCACCAGAAAATCCTGCAGCGTCAGTAACCTGCAGTCAGGCTCACCAAACCAGCAGGTCTGTTTTCATGGTAAATACCAGAATCTGATCATAAGGACTCTGTGTTTGAGTCAGATCCACGAGCATCAGTATCGCTGTTAACAGAAGAAGCTCGTCGTCTGTCGTACTGAAGCTACACACTCACAACATCTTTTCAAATGTGTGAATCAGTCACAGTTGCTTCATGTCCATCACATGGTCTGATGGCTGCGGTTTATCCTGCGTCTGGCTGCCAGAGAATGTGCTGATGTAAATAAAATGCTCTCTGTTAAATCTTTATCAGATCTGGCAACGCGCCTCCGCTGCTGGCTCTAATACTTCTACACTGTAAAAAATATATAATGAAGGTTTCTGCAGAGACACTAATGAAACATGGATTTAAAGTTTTGGTTTCATCATTTTAAACTGAAATTAAATTGTCTTAGAAATTATTGAACTTCTTCCCAACTTATATGTTTTTGAAAAAGTTTGATTTATTTAATGTGGAAAACTGTAAAAGACTTAAGATAACAACTTAAAACAACTAGTTGACCTGAGAACACTGCGAGTTTTCACAGATTTAAAATAAGAACTGAAACATGAATTTCCACGTTTTAGATTGATTGACACAGTAAAACATGACAGTCAGCTGTGAAATGACTGTATTTTTCCAACGCAGTGTTTGACCTCAGCCGAAGCCGAGCGACCACGACACGAGCAAACATTTGTGAAAGAGTTAACGTGTTGAGCTGCAGACAGAAGCTCTCAGTCAGCTGTTTACGAGCTCCGACTGTCTGCGTCGCAGTGAAAGGGAGGATTTACGGTCCGTGCCGAGGTTTAATGGTGGAACTGATGTGAATGGGATCCAGCGGCCTTTTTCAAACGGAGCCTGACTCTGCTGTCGCCGCCGATGAACAGTGAAAAGAAAAGGACGACCGACCGCAGCAACGAGGCCGTTATCAGACACGATAACTACTGTTCAAAGACGTGTTAGTGAAGCTAAAGAAAAATATACATTTTAGACTGAATGTGGGTTTGAAGGGACATTTTTTGCAGCGTGGGATTCGTCCACAATGTGTCAGTCATTGAATCAGTGAGTGAAAAATGTGCTAATGGGTTGAGATAAGTTTGTATCTGATATGACTCATGACATTATCTTGAGGGGAAGCAGATCGGCTCCAGCGGCTCAGCTTCTCACTGTGTGTGTGGGCAGATAGAGAAAGTCAGTTCTGTGCTTCAGTCCAGTTCAGGTCTCAGTCAACCACAGACCGCACCTTAAACTTCAGTCGTCCTCTCTCTCAGCTGCTTGTCCTGTTAGGACAGATGGGAACTCGAGTCCGTCTATGGACAGCTCAGATTTTGTGATTCACCCAACCTGCATGTCTGTGGACTGTGGGAGGAAACCACCGTCCACAGACTCCACATCCACATGACACTTTCAATGAGGAATTACCAAACAGTCTGAAGGTTAAAGGCCCTGAAAACATATTTTCTCTGTAACAGAGTAAGTGTGACTCTGAAGCATATTTAGTCAATATTAATGTTATTGAAGAAAACTTTGTTCCAGTTTCACCTTTCTCCTTCTGTTCATGCACATGCTCTCTCTTCCAGTCTTCTCCTTTCTCCTTCTGTCTCTCTCTCTCTCTGTCTCTCTCTCTGTCTCTCTCTCGCTCTGTCTCTCTCTCTGTCTCTCTCTCTCTGTCTCTCTCTCTCTGTCTCTCTCTCTCTCTCTCTCTCTCTCTCTCTCTCTCTCTCTGTCTCTCTCTCTCTCTCTCTCTCTCTCTCTCTCTCTCGCTCTCGCTCTTTGAGAAGCCGGTTAAATTACATTTAAATGTCAATGTCGGTATCACCAAGTTCATTTCATAGAAAGGCCAGTTCACCGCCAGCTCACACACAACCCTGATCATGATGAGAGTCACGGAGGAGACTTGGCTCATTTGCTCATCTGTGACAAAATAGTCTCAACTCAAAGTCGCTTGCTTGTTTTTTCCAGACCTTTCAGCTACATCCCGCTTCCTTCCTCGGTGAATGGAACTTCTGAAGGTGCCGTTATGAGACCTAAGTGCAGAACAATGAGCGGTCTCCACTCGAAGGACATTTACTGAAGAGAGTCACACAGAGTCATGAACAGATCTCAGATCAGCAGCTCGAGCGTTTCAGGGAGAGTTTTCCTGCAAGATTTCAATTGAAGGTCAGGTGACGTGTTGAGGGTATTTTTTGCAGCACGGAGTTGAGTTTAATGCTCTCTGGTGTGGAGCAGGAAACAGATGTGACCCCTCCCACCTGTCAGAAAGACCCCCCACCCTTCCCCTGACACACACACACACACACACACACACACACACACACTGAAACACAGCGCAGAGGAAGAGCCGTTGCAGTTTTGTTCCAGCAGCAGTTTCCGCTGGTCAGATGATCAGTTTCCATCTGAAAGTCATTCAGACACTTTCTCTCTTCTGACTTTTACCTTCCAAACTCCACAGGTTCATTATCAGAGACCACAGTCAAAGTCCTGCTGTTTCATTTTGTTTACTTATCAATATAACGTCAAAATTAATGAATCAAGAAAATAATCATTGCATTTATTCGTCATCAAAATAATCATTAACTACAGACAAGAATTTCTGTTCAGCTGCATTTCTTCAGTTTTTCAAAAGCATTTTTTGGTTAATTTGGATCTTTTGTTTCACTGAAGTGAGACTCACGTGTGTTTCACCAGATTAACAGACTGATTCCGCCTGTTTCACTCCAACAAAGATCTAACTTCGTTTTCGAGCTCTGTTCTGATTGACGTATCTGCTGCCGGCGGCTGGAGATCATTTGTCTTCAAACAGGATTTTAATTCTCTGTCATGTTCTGTTGAGGTGGATTAGTTTCACGGCGCCGCCGCTCGACAGGTGGAACGTCAGTTTGGCTGCAGATGTTTTCATTGGCTCTGAGCGGCGTGTTCACACGGTCAGCTGACAGACACGATTCATTACAGACCTGTGAAGACGAGTGGAGCAAGAATTTATTCATCTGATGCGTTTGGAATAAAATATCCAAAAATATGACGAAAGGATAAATATGTCCTGATGAACATACGACTCTATATCTGTGTGATGTTACACCTCTGGTGTCTGTACAGCTCTGACATTTGTTCATTGATTGGGTGATTGATTGATTGGTCAGAAGCCTTTGTGGTGATGTCAGTAACTGTTCAGGAAAGCAGGAAGGAGATGTTCCAGCAGCAGCCTCCTTTACTTTGACAAATCAAAGCTTTTGTTTTTGTTCATTCGTCTCTATGGTAACTAAATCGAACATTAATTTATATTGATCACCACTATTGATTATCAGTATCGTTCCTGTAAACTGTCACACCGGCTCACTTTAGGTTTTGATGTAGTTTGAGTGAGGTTGACGTGGTGTGGAATATTTTTTCAGTCAGATCATCGACATGGTGACTGGTCTGTAGGAATGTGTGTGTGTGTGTGTGTGTGTGTGTGTGTGTGTGGGGGATGGTTGTAGATCAGAGGTCGTGAGAATCTCTTCAATCTTGCGTGTGATGTGAAGGTTTTGCTTTGTGCTTTCTTGACCCGAAATCTAATTCAGACCTTTTAAAGGTGCTAAAATCAATAAACAGTGTGAAACATTTTGACATTAATTTTAAAAATGTGATCATTTTATTTCTATAAAACTCTTACAAACACCACTGGTGCAAGATAGAGAACTAAGGCAGCAACGTTAAGTTCACAGATATGAATAATTCTTCACACTCTTTAACATTTATGATTCCTGCGTATTGACAGTGTTTTAAAATATAAGACCTATAATGTGTTTCCTGTTTTTAATATTGTGGACAGAACTACGGCGTGGAGTCGGACAACCTGAAGACTCTGGTGGGGAAGATGAGGGTGGCGCACCACAATCTGAGCAGCGCCGTGTCGCAGCGCAGGAAGAACCCGGCCTACCACAACAAGATCTCCCATCAGCCCTCCAACGAGTTCCTGACGGCCGTGGTGGAGCTGATCGGAGCCGCCAAGAGTCTGCTGGCCTGGCTGGACAGGTAGACGCCTTTGTCTCTGTCTCTGTCTCTGTGAGACACGCAGGATGTTCAGAAGGATCAGGTTTTGGAAAAGATATAACTCCAACTTTATTAAATGTGTCAATCATTAACACACATGTGATGCAGGTTTGTGCATGACTCCTTCTGCACAGCAGCCACTAAACCTTATCTCCTCTTTTGATTAAATCAACTTGTGGATTTAATTTACACCCAGTTTCAGTATGAACGTGTGAAGCTGCTGGTGATGAAGGGAACAAATGAACTGCACGAGTCTGCGCCTTGTTTCTGTACTAGTTGAAAATAGTTGTTGGTAAATGCTTTGATTCACTTTTTGAATTGAGACTGATGCAACTGCACCATCAATTTTAATCTGCAACCAGCAGCCAGTTAGCTTAGCTTAGCACAAAGACTGGAGACAGGTGGAGACAGGTGGAGACAGGCGGTGTGGCTCCGTCCAAAGAGAACAAAATCATGTTTAATCAACAAAAACCAAAGTGTAAAAGTGACATTTTGTGGTTTGAAACTGAGCCAGACTAACTTCATATTCAGAGTGATGTCATTATCCAACTCTCGGCAAGAAAGAAAAAACCCAAATCAAAACAAATAAAACATATTTTCCCACAATGTAAAATGTCAAACTATTCCTTTAATATCCTTTTGTTCACCCGACTGACTGACATCTAAAATATTGTTGTAGGGTCAATAATGGCATTAAAATAAAGTGATATTGTGAGTTTGAAAAGAATTAATAATGTAATGAAAATAAACTGCTCTGTCCTCGTGGTTAAACTGTGAAAAGTTGTTGTGTCTCCCAAAATTTAAGAAGATTCCAGATCAGTAGTTTTATTATTTAGAACAAAATGCCAAAGTGAAAATGTTGTGGTCTCTTCTGAACTACATTTCACTTTCTGTAGAAACAGCAGATTCGTGTGATGTGAGAGTTTTATGGTTCCTGAGCTTTGTCAGAGAAATGGAAGCGTCCTCTCACTCGCTCTCGCTGTCTCTGTGTTAACACGTGTGCTGTCTGTCAGCGTCTCTGTTTCACTCCTGCAGCTTTTTCTCAGCTTGTTTCGGCTTGAAGAAGATTCCAGCTCGTTCCTGCACTGACGCCCTGAACGCACCTGACATCTGTCGTGTGTCGGATCAGCAGAACTCCTCGGGCTCAGGCTCACTTCTGCTGAACCTGAATCCAATATCCGATCCAGAATCTCATGAATCACTGATTAGTTGAACGACAGAAACTTTGGATTCAGATGTGTAATCAGCTTCTGGTGTCTGAGAACGAGCTGCAGTCGGATTGATGCTGAATTAATGTTAATGAAGAAGATGAACGAACTGTTGATGAAATGATCCTTAAGGTGCAGCTTGCTTCATGTTGCACACTTTGATTTTTCTCCAGGTCCTAAATCAGAGCTATCACGTTGAAAAGCTGTAAATATGATTATGATGCACATAAAAGTTTATATGGGAGATTCCAGCTCCTTGTTCTTCAGCTGTGAACAGACTCCACGTTAATCAGCTGCCAAGTTTGTTGTGAATCTGTTTGTCTCGAGCCTACAAACTCCCATCAGCCCCAGCGGGACTCACGCTTTTCCTCCAAACTGTAACGAGACCGATATCGTCTCCTTGCAGGACGCCTCTGACCAGCGCCAACGACTTCACCTCCACCAAGAGCAGGATCATCCAGCTGTGCCTGGAGCTCACCTCCACCGTCCAGAAGGTGAGTGAGGGAACGTCCTCGGCTGCTGTTCAGGCTGTTTCTGCTCCTCATCTCTCAATCTGACACTGAAGGAGATGAAGCCGCTGTTTTCTGTGTGTTAAAGGTCGTGAACTGAAGTCGGACTCGTCATGTTGTGACCATCAGGGACTGTTTACCTTCAGGCTTTGATGATGATGATAACGAACAGATAACTTCTGTTTACATGTACAAAGTCCTTTTGGTGATGGAGCTCTTTCAGATATCTGTGTCACCAAAACAGACACGAACAACAGGAGGATTTTAACTTGTTAATCCTTTGATTTAACTCTTTCATTTCACATATTTGGTATCTTTGGAAAATTTGGGAACTCAGTTGAGACAAAACCAGTTCAAGGACAGTGGGAAATGTCAAACCAAGCTCAGGTCCAAAATACACACAAACTAGTTTTTTCTTTGCTTTGTTTCTGCTTGTGTGTTTGTGTTGCAGTCGAATCCCTGATCATCTGAAGAGGAAATGTCCACTGGTGATGATTCAGTCCAGTTTGCATTGATCTTGTTCAGGTGTCAAACATCAAAATATCAGAGGATGAAGATACATCAGGATGTGACACACACACAAGACTTGTCAGGAGAGGAGATACAGTCAGTGTCATCCTCATCCTCCAGCTGTTCCAGCTAATGATTGATTAAATTATTAGATCACTCAGTTGCTTAACAACTTTGCGTGATCCCTCAGTCCTGAGCTGCTTCAGCCAATAAGAGCCAAGCTTCTCTTCTTTACAGCTGGTAAAACCTCATGGTTCCTTTGTCTGAACACGACAGTAAACACAACGCTTTTTATGAGACCATGAGTCTTTTTGTTGGTGTTTCAGGTTGTTTAAAGGAGAGTTTTTATGAAACTCTTAAAATGATGGCAGAAGCTTCCAACAGCAACAAAAACAAAAATGCGCAGGTGAAATGTGGAAAGTAGGTTTTAGGCTTGACATGGTCGGATGTTTTCTGCAGCGCGTCGAGTGCAGAGCTCGGTGCAGCGTCGAGGCGCCGCCCCGCCGCGCCGGCGTGCAATCATCCTGTCAGCCCGTTTGCAGGGAGCTGTTATTTCGCCGACCTCAGGAGGAATCCTCTCGCTGTCTCTGGGAGGCGTTTGCGGTTCCTCCCTCTGGTTTCACTCCTGTAGGCTGTCATTTCTCAAATATTTGTTTTCCCGCTGATTCCTTTCTCCTTTCTTTTTTCTCTCCCGTCTTCTGTTTCTGTTTACCACACTCACAGTTTTTCACACAGGCTGACTCCTGAAAAGGAGCAGCTGTCTCATTTGATATGATGGGCTCAAACTTCTACCTTTATTCTGAACAAGCAAAATATATTTTTCTTTTCACAACTGGATAAAACTGTTTTCCTCCTCCTTGTTGTTCACTAAAGCTGCAGTACATAAGCTTCATAGTTCCAGCTTTAAACCCAGTTTGTGCCTCACATGTGGACTATCAGAACCATCTGGGTTGTAAAATAGTCTCGAGGATCCACACAGATTGTTCTCATGAAGTGCAGCTTATTTCATGAGGAGCAGCGAAGAAATATCACAAATCAAACCGGGACATGTGTCACTTCTTGAAACTTGGGAAACAAGTTGTTTTTCTATCCTGCAGCTGATGGAATATTATTAGAGAGTTTGAGGACAGACTTTCAAAACAGTGTTGTGTTTGTTCATGTACGTTTCTGCAAACAAGAGCACAAGTATTCAGGATTTTAGAAATGCCCATTTTTCCAAGAATATTTCATTCTCTGTGTATCTGAAGTGAAACTCGAGGTTTAAAAGTCGGAGTCACAGTGTTTCTCAGAAACTTTCCTCAGTCCATCTCTGTGTCTCTTTAATTGCAGGATTGTACTGTTTATGAGATTGAGGAGAAGATTCTGGAAGTGGTGAGTATTGCTTCTGTTTTTTTCTTCTGGTTTGGAGATGCTAATCACACACACACACACAACACGCACGCACGCACACGCACGCACGCACGCACACACACACACACACACACACACACACACACACACAGAGTCAGTGGAACCCACATTTCCTTTTCCTGTCTTGCACCGAGTGTCCTGTGGTGTTCTCTCTTTCTGTGTGTGTGTATGTGTGTGTGTGCGACTCTGCAGGTTTGTTTATTCAGCTCAGGACCGTCCACTTCCTGTCTTAGATAACGCTTCCTGTTGGTTGTCCTGTTGTTCCCAGAATACTGAATCAGCTGATGTTAAATTCGCGACCTCGTGACCTCAGACTCTGATGAGACCTCAGGTTTTAGTTTAGTTGCATAAATCAACAGTGAAAATTTGCCTCCTTGTGACTCTGCAGCAGCAGTGAGACGGTTCATAAATCACACAGTGTTTTAAAGATCCTCATAAAGCTGCTAACTTTAATTATGTTATTCCTTTAACTGTTTGTTAGTTTTGCTGCTTTTGGATAGAAAATACTCATCTTTTTTCCCCCTTTCAACAATGAAAGGTGCTTTGATATGTTGTCTGATGTTGGTCGACAATGATTTCAATTGAAACTCCCCAATATTTTTGGTGTCCATCACTTGTTTTATCTTCTCTTCCTGTAGTTTTTCATCCTCTCAGGCTTCGGTTCAGTTTGTTTGTCCAGGTGACAAAGAGGGAAACACTGCAATGACAGATAAAGTAGCAGGAACCCTGAGAACAGCCCCCACACGCTGAGGTTCAAAGCTTCGACAGCAGGCAGCCGTTTTGTCTGTGTACAGTCGTGTAAGAAAATTGTATCACAAATAATCTCTGAGCAATTAGATCGATCTCCACCTCAGAGACGAGCATGTACTTTTATACACAAACAGTAAAAATCACTACAATTTTAAAATCAAATCAAGACACACAGAAGGAATTAACTCTCCTGAGGAGCATGTTTTTCTGGTTTACTCGTAATTTCCTGCTGGTTTGTGTTTTCCTGATCACCTTCCCCTGACCTCAGACCCCCTGCGGTGCTTCAGCGTCTCGTCAGTGTAATGATCATATGAGGTTGAGTTCAGTTTGTCGAGGCCTCAGGCTCCTGGAAGATCCTCCTGTCTGTCTGCAGCGCTGCAGCGTTTAGAGCTTTCATGTGATGCAGGTCAGAGGTCACGGACGGACAGACCTCACTCAGACCTGATGCAGGTCGTCGTGGGAGATAGAAACAGGAATGAGACCACCGTGCTGCCAATGATCTCTTTTAATGAGTCAACCTTGCTTGAAAAAAGCACCTAAATGCTGATTCAGTTATGAAAATAGGAGCTGATTAATTTTCTGTCAGTCGACTAATTGATCAATCGACTTATCGTTTCGGCTCCATATGTTTGTTTAGGAAATTAAATTGAGTTGTTTTCATATTTCCATGTGTGTGTTTCAGTCCCGAGCTCTGAACGGCATCTGTGAGAAGACGGTCCAGGCGACCTCTGACCCCTCAAAGAGCGAGATGGCCTGTCTGGAGGAGGTGCACATCACCAACGTGAAGCCTGGCGAGGGACTGGTGAGCTCAGAGAACAGGACAGAACAGACATCATCATTTACATTCAGAGCGTATCAGCGGGACGTCACTGTCACATAACTGCTGAGCGCTGTAAAAAGAAAACCCACAATTTAACCCGACTTCCCCTGAGAAACACTAACAGGTATTTTAGCGCTGCACCATGAACCACAATCAGCACTGAGTCGAAAACAGAAACAGATGTAGGTCCAAAAAGAAAAACCCCACAACCACCAGCACAGCGAGGAGAAACCACGTGAGGTTATTTATACACGAGAGTCATATGTACATTCTCAAACACTGACGACTTCAAATCATCTTTCAGGGGATTTACATCAAATCCACCTACGACGGGCTTCACGTCATCACAGGAACAACAGAGAACGTGAGTCTTTTGTGAAAACCTTCACTAGTGAAACAGCAGAAGAGATTTTACCATCTGAGACTAAAACCCTGATTCTGCTCCTCAGTCTCCTGCAGATAAAACGCAGAGGATTCATGCTGGAGATGAAGTCGTTCAGGTCAACAAACAGACGGTGGTGAGTCTGAAATTCCACGTTTTGGGACCAGCTTTCTTTCCAAGTGTTGGAAGATTGAAACCACTCTCATGTCTGTGTAAAGCCACAGGAGATGTTAGCTAATTAATTCTGTCAAATAATGTCCAACTATTCCTTTAAATGTATTTTTTTGTGTTGTTGATCTATGAACACATCACACAACGTTCAGAGATTGTTCTGGTCTGTGATTGGTCCAGGTGGGCTGGCAGCTGAAGCACCTGGTGGAGAAGCTGAGGGCGGAGTCCGGAGGCGTCGTCATGATGGTGAAGAAGAGGCCGTGTGGAACGTCCGGCGGCTTCGCGCCCGCTCCGCTGAGGAACCTGCGCTGGAGGCCGCCACGCGTGCAGGTGAGCCACCACGACGCCACGTCGGTTAAACATGGACTCTGCTGCAGAGCCCATGAGCAAGATCCTGAAATCCAAGCAGCGCTGTTTCTGAGTTCTGGACATGAATGCAGCTTTAAAAATCTCCGCCCAGTGTCAAAGTGAGGGAGGAAAGAATGAGTCTGTCAGGAGGGATAAAAGAAAAGTGATGTTTGATGGTCAGTCGCCAGTTTGAATCCTCAGACTTGGTGAAAAGGATTCTGGGAAAATGCCACCATGTGCCACTGTATGACGGTGAAGCCGGCTGTCTCAGTAACTCCCCGGGTAAATACAGCTTCGCTCTCTGGACTCTCCGTCTGTCAGCGTCGCTTTTAGTGAAGCCGTTTCTGTTTGTGAAGAATCCAACCAGAAACCCCGGCGGCCCCCGGTCGGCCGCTCCTCCGAGGTGTGTGTGCGTGAACAATGGATCCTTTCTTCCCTTTTCCTGGAAAAAAAGAGGACAGGAAACACTGCAAACATCGGGCTGCGTTGATGTCAGACATCTTTGGAGGGTGACTCATTTGTTACTTCACAATGTGACAATTCTGAATTCACCAAAGCGCCTTCGGGGGTTTTGTGTTGACGGAGGTTCAGGATGTGTGTGTTCAGGGAAGATAGTCGACTGGTCGACGCAGATTCAGTCTCTAATCTCAGATCTGAAGTCAGTCTGTCTTTACCTCACCGTCACTCCGACCGTTCAGTTCAAAGGTCGTCTTCAATCAACGCCCACATCTTCCCTCTTTATTCTCACTGTTGAAAGTATTTTATTAAAGTGACCACTGACAGAATATGAAACAACAACAACTCTGATAATCCAATGATGCTTTAAGATGTCAAACATTCTCTGGTTACAGTAGTTTTAAGGGTTTTCAGATTTCAGGCTTTGATACACACACAGTAAGAAATTAGAATCCATCTTCAATCAGCAGAAACTCGTGTTTCTCGCTGCATGTTAAACTCCTTCAGACGTGTTTTCGCGACGCAGACGAAGCCGAGTGAAGTTCCTGTGTTTATGGAAATACAGAAGCTTTGGAGGTGAGGAAGGAAACAGAGGAGCTTCGTCTGCTGTTTCTCGTCTCGAGCTGGAACGTCTCACTGTTGTTTTATGATAAACACCATCAGAGGAATCATCAGCTCCTCCTCCACACGTTGTAGTAAAAGCTGGATGTAGCTACAGCAGAAGAATGTGTGAAAACAAATCCTATTTTTTATTATGTTTTTTTTCCATTTGTCTTTCTCTTCCTGTCCAGTCGTCTCAGGGAGCTCCGGGTCTCTACAGAGCTCGACAGCCCGAAACCTCAGACGCACCTGGAAAGAGAGGGAAGACGACCATATTGGATTTGTACGTCCCTCCTCCGCCTGCAGCGCCGTACACACCTGTGTGAGTCCCTGCCTGCTGCAGCAGCTCACCCACAGGACAATTACACATCTGCAGGATTACATTGAATAATCTGGAGTTTGACTTTGAGTTTTAACCCTTCTCCTCCTCTCTGTTCCTCTCTGAAGAGACGCCAACATGAACGTGACTCCAGGTGTGAAAATGAGGCCGAAGTCTCCGAACTCGTGTCTGGACGCTGACGTGCGGCGACGCCACAATGCTGATGACGGCAGGACGTCCGTCAACCCCCCACCTGACCTCAACCAGCCAATCCCTGTTTGCCTCAGACAGCGCTCGTCTGCACGCAGTGAGTGCACACACACACACACACACACACACACACACACACACACACACTTCTATACTAATGAGGAAAACCCAAACCATAACCATCACCTCATTCTTAACACTCGAGCGAACGCTCTGAAACTGAAATAGATCCTCACAAACATAAAAGTGCATGAACGCACTCACAGATTTGACTGTTTCCTTGTGTGTCCCAGTCTTGTCTAATGAATATGATGCATTTATATTAGCTGAGCAAAGCTAACTGGCTGATGGTTGTAGTTCCATGTTTACAGTTCAGATATTAGAGTATTATCTGTGTTCTCATCTCGTCAAACTCTCTGCAGGAAAGCAAATATGTATATTTCAAAATGTGGAAGTATTCTTTTGAATTCAAGCATAAAAATAATCAAATTTAATTTCCACCACAAAATGTTGGAGTTTGACAGATGAGACCAAAAGACCAAGCTTTATTGTTCCTGTAGCGGCTGCAGCTCTTATTAAATTTCTGTTTTTATCTCCCTGTGTATTTTAAGTTGTGTTCTGTGTGTTGGTTTGCAGGTAAACCTCGACCCGTCTCCATGCCGGTGGAGGTGTTTTCAGGTGTGTCCGACCCGTCCTCCAGGCCCGGGGCTCAGGGAAGGAAAGGTAGGCTCCACCTGTACGGTTATCACGGTTATCAGCGATGTCTGTCCCGTTAACAGCCGAGGACAAACAAGCGGCGGCAGGACAGCCTGCGTGCTCTGAATTTTTACCTTGTTCATTATTAACCCTGAGAGCTGCTGCTGCATCGACGGAGCTGATTTCAGTTCGGCCTGCGACTCGGAGCACTTCACCTTCAGGAACAAACCGTGGATGTGAACGTGTGTGTGTCTGCAGTTTGTCCCAGATAACAAGTCTCAACCGTTAAACACATTAAGAATTGTTCTGTTTTCCACTGAGGCTTAAAGAGAGACTAACAATAGTTAACTCACTGTGTCGTGTTTTATGTTGAGTCATTTACACGTGACTTCATCTTTAAAACAATCATCCTAAAATATCCTCCGTGTCAGTCTGTTTCTATTCAGCTCTTTCTTTAGTAACACTATTAAATATCAGTTACCTGGTTAATTTAAAATTGTTACTAGAATCAAGAAAATCCTCAAAACAAATGAGAAAGAAATTTGAATTCTATCTACTTGTTGTTCCAAGAGAAACAAGATATTAACCTACGACTTTTCACTTTTTCATCTGAATCTGTTTTACCTGTTTCTGGAGTATTACAGTTGTACATTAACAGTTTACAGCGTAGCTTCTGAGCTTACACACGTTAAAGGATTCAGTTTAAGTGTCCAAAAATGTCATTGAATTTCTTGCTTTCCTCTCGGCTCATTGTTGATGTTCTGAAACTCAGACGTTCACTGTGTTGAGCTCCTCTGATATTTAAGATACGAGAGCAGATTTACGTTCCAGTTTCTTGTTCACTCCTCGCTCTCGTCTCGTCTCCCGAACAGGGCAGGGCGTTCTGCACAGATACCTGAGTAACGAGGGAATCAGCACCATCACGGAGGAGGAGCCGTGTTTCCCTCTGCCGTACCGAGGACACCCGTCAGTCCGCGGCGTCGACCACATCAGAGGCAGCCAGTGCTTCATCAACGCCGACCTGCACAGCAGCGCCACCATCCCGTACCAGGAAGCGGCGTCCAAGAAGTCCGCCGCGTCCCGCTCTGCCGCCGTTCCTCCTCCTCAGGCTGCGAGCAAACAGTCGACGTCGCTGCTCGGAGGCTGGCTGGCTCGACTCAGGCTGCTCAGCCACTGACCCGGCTTCAGCTCTTCATCCTACGGGAGGCGGATCATTCTCAGCCTGAACCTCAGGACGTTCTGCAGGAAGAAGGTTTTTAAATGTCTGTCTGAGGCCTTCAGCAGCTGTGAAGCATTGTAAAACTGAAATATGATGTTCATGGTAAAAAAGCAACTTCTGGAATGAATCAAACATCTTATAGTTGAGGACGTCAACACCAAGAAAAGAAGAAAAAAACAGCAACAGCGATTCGCTGAGTCAGCTGTTTTTCTCCATCGACCAGGACGGTTTTATCTTCAGGATTTTCATACTTCGTGTTCAGGCCGATCAGTTTCCATTTCAGCATCCAATACTTGAAATTTGGTAAATTTTATTCAGTTTAAAGCCCCGGCCAGACTTGCATCTGATTGGCTGCCCATCTCGCCTGTTCCCAGAGGATCAATACTACTGACTTTGGTGATCCCTGTTGTTTCCTATGGTGCCACCATGAGGTCGACGTTTGACAGTCGTGTCCCCTCGAGGATGAACGACCGACCACTCGGCCATCGTCAGGTCTAAATGTCACCTTGTTCCAGAACTTTGATTTCTGAGCAAACACATTCAACATCAATGACTTTCCCATCAGCCTCAGCTGTACTTACCAACATGTCACCAACATGGTAAATGTTACCTGCTGAACATCAACATGTTAGAATCGTTCAGCTTAAAGCACTGCTATATTTAGGTAGACAGGTTTGAAAAGAATATAGAACATGAGTGAAACTGAAAAGTTTCAGATTGAGCAGCTGATTCCAGTTTGTGAACCAGATGAACTGGGATCCAATTCAAGACGCGACAGACGGTTCAGTGGATCTGAATGAATTCTGCAGTTTGACCAACCATCACGGCTCAATGTGACACACAGACTCTTATCAGAACACACACACACACACACACATCTGAAACATACCTCTCTTTAAGCCTGAAAGAAGACGTGAATTTAGCTACTGAAACCTCAACAGCTTGTATTATAACGTTTTCTGTTTCAACACAGCTGATAAAAACTATGAGGACACTTTTCAGTGACGCTTTCTGAAAACAACCTTTGACTTCAGGTTTGGACCTGCTGAGCTTCCATACAGGACATAAAGATTCAGAATCCAGCTGGAACATGGAAACTCTGTTTATATCTAAATGTGCTGAAAATGAATACTCAATAAGCAGAATCAGTCAAATTTGAACGAAGGTTTAGATTCAAGGCCTTGACAAATAATCCAACCTCAGTGTTTTTCTAGTTGAAAATGTTGAAACATTTCTAAACATCGCAGCTGCTGCATCTTTTCTCCGCAGTCTCAGGAGCCGTCGGTGCCTCTCAGATCTGGACTTTCACTGTCGTCTGTCTGGACACAACAGCTTGTAAATATGTTTTATGAGTAGTTATTAAAGTGTGTTTTCCAGAATATAGTGAATAATATAGTTGATACAAAAGCTCAACACTGTTACTAAATATTTCTGAAGCTTCACAAAAGTCTTGTTACAACTTACAACTTATTATTAATTTCAAGAACACAGTAACCAAATACTTTGACAGTCAAAGGGAAATAACAACATTAATACAATGATAATCAATGTAACATTTTCCAAGAGGGTTTTTAACTACATACATTTTAAGAAACTCTTAAAGTAATTGTAAATTTAAAAAACCAAATGTCTTCCTGTAACACTTCATAAGAAACTTTAAAAAATTTGTTTTGATTGATTGGACTGAAACTGAAGAAAACACAGCAGCTGGTGAAGCTCACAGTTCAAGACGTTCACAACAGAAAATGTCAAATTTTGTCTTATAGTTTGGTTTAAGAGTGAAATTAAAGTGTGTCATTCCAAAATGCTGCGCTGTCCTTCAGAGATTTTACCTTCGAAATCTCAAACCTTCACTTGACTTTATTCTGAAAACTTGCTGTCGAGCTTTTTTCTGCAGATGCTTTGACAGTAAGAAGTGTAAAGAGTGTTTCTGGTTCATGTTCGGTGCCTTTAAACTAACGAAGCATTATGCAAGAGCTATGAAAGCTTGTACAAAAGAGTGTAATTAAAAGTGTAAATATCACAGAAGCAGCCTGTTCTGTTCTTTGCTGGATATAAAGATGGAAATAAAGAAGCAGAGTAAAGCGTTTCTGTAACAGTCTGAAGAGTTTAGACGTTTCTGAACACAACATTTCTATGTAAAGTCATAATATATAACTTTTCCAAGAAGAAATGTAACATTTTACAAATTAAAAGTTGAATTTATAAGAAATAAAACACCTTTACTTAATTCATTACACCCTGTTTAAGTGTTACTGGTCTGATCTGACCATATGTTGCTGTATCTGCCATTGCCCTGTAGTTACCACTTATGGCCACAGAGGGCGCTGTTCAGCAAAGTTACATAGTCTCACTTGTTTCCTGTTCAGAATTTCAAAATGTTGGATGATCCTGTTCGTGTGATTGAGCATCACCACTTGTATCATGTTATTAATCTAATTTGTCCTGTTGAGTATTTTGTCAGAGTCACATTTTGAACTTGTTTCATTCTTCATGTGTAAATCTGAATTATTCCAGAGCTCTGCAGTTTGATGCCTCTGTGCTGCTTTGTAACTTGTATAAAATATAAAAATAAAGCACAATTTATTTTGAAATCTTTCAGCTTCTCATCTCATGCAATCATTTCGATATGACATAGCCAGTCAATAATAATAATGTTTCCAATTGATGCATTGAATTTAGGAATTATGTTCTCTGATTAAAAAAATAGAAAACAGTTGTCAATAAATTAAAAAAAAATGCACATGAAAATAAGTAAATGAGTTCAGTTCCACAAATCAGTGATTTCTAATTCAAGTCTGAAGCATTGTGGAGTTACAAGGCCAATGGCGCCATCTGGTGCACAATGCTAACTACTGCAAGTAAAGGGAAACTCAGCATGTTTTGTCAAATAACATTTTATTCCCATTGATTGGAGCAACTAATTTACATTTACTTACATCAGTTATTCTTCTCCAGACCTGCAGTGAAATTTGAACTCCGTCATAATTCAAAGTAGAATTCACACATGAAGCATTTCGTCTCCAGCTGGGAGATTGTTTTCAGCCCCTGTTGTTTCTTTGTCTGATAGTTTACACATTTACAGTCTGTCTGAAAAACTTCACAAATGAAGTCTGATGCAAAATGAGGTCATGAACCAAAAACAAGTGACACTTTTTACTGTGGCTCTAAAGTTGTGACATAGAAAATTGAGACCAATCAAACTTACATTGAAAAACAAAACAGAAAATAAAAGAAGCCTCAGCTGAACGAAGAGGTCGTTTGAAGGAGAACATTTGCAGAAATGTTTGGTTTTCTAGAAAACAAAGGGGAAGTTTGTGAGCTGAAAGTGTCTGAGAAAGCGAACAGAGCAGAAGGGTCTGATGAACATGTGAAACAGGAAGGATGGTGCGGGTACATGCATGTGTGACTGTGTGGTCTGTTTGTGGGTCGATGTATAAAGTCTCACAGGCAGCGCTGAACTCTAGTTCCTCCTCGGCCGAACGTCAGTCTGCTGCTCAGACACCAAGCTGCTGGACGTCCACGCTGCAGCAGGTGAGAGCTCGTTTCTTGTCCTTTGGGTGAAGCTGAATTATATAAGACTGGAAGTTGGAGGATGCTCAACACAACACAGCTGATCTCGAGAGTTTTTACATTGAATGTGACAATAAGGTTCATTTCATAGTTGTTCTGGAGCTTTCGATCATACAACACGACCTTCACCTGCAGATGGAGTTTGCTTCTTTGTGAATTTGTTAGTTCAATTTTCCATTGCAAGTATTTTAAGGACGTCTCAACCATGTTGGCTTAAAGGTTAAGAGGTCAACGAGAGAAAAAGGATGTACTTGAAAACAGCAACTCAGTAGACCTTGTGGTCAGGAGCAGGTTTCACAAACACAGACTTCAGTTATTAGTTTGATTGAGTCATGAGCTGATAGATGTCCAAAGTCTTCTTTGCACAAGAGCGACTGGTTTTGAATCTAAAGTCCAACCAGAGACATAATCAACAAAAAGGAGAAATTTATATTTTATATTTAGCATCAATTCGATGAAACACTGCTCCAGTAGTCTAGTAGTTAAAGTAATAGGATACTTAAAACCAAAACATAAATGAATTAAAATCCTATAAAGGGAAACAAATGATTCACACAGGTTAATCAAAGGTTCACACTCAAACGATGTGAATGTTTCCAGGACACAGGTCATGACATTGAGGCCAGATAGTTCAGAGTCTCTAATCCACATAAACCACACTAACTTCATTTGGTTTTTTGTTCGCGTGGTTTTCGATGTATTTTTAGCAGATGATCTGTTTAAGACAAGATAAATTATCCACAGAAGAACATACATGTTACAAAGGAAGAAGGTTTGGTCAAAACGACAACGATGGATTTCTACAATATGTCTCATTCAAAGCCACAAACATTTAATGGAGCATTTAGTCAAAATTGATCTTTTGGCAGTGGATGTTGTTTGAGGCTGTTTTCAAACCTTCTGTCTGAACAAAAACACACAACAGTTCAAACCATCAGAGCAAAGACAAGTCGAAATGTTAGAACAATAAAATACATTTCATCATCCATGTGTCACTGATGATCGATGCAGATCATCCCCTGAAGCAGAAAATGAATATATGCAAAGCTTTCATTCCGAAAAACCAACGAACAGACCAAAAAAACAAAAATGAAAGCAAAACAAACAAGAATGAAAACAAAAATGAATACACAGACAAACAACCCAAACAACAAGAAAACATGTAACATTATTGTGACTCCTCTTATTATTTTTCTATTCTATGTTCTAGGTTGTGGAACTACAGTTCCCTTGATGCTTTGGGGGACATTAACAGGAAGTTCATTGGGGTTCATTGAGTTATGCTGTAGACTCTGACCTGATTCCAGTGTTTTAGCCAATAGTTTGGTCAATTTGCATCATTTAAAATCTGCCGAATTCACTATTAGCAGTTCATGTTAGCAATGAACTCATTAATGCACAAACTACTGTTGCCGTTTTACTTTAATACTGAAGCAAACATAAAAACGTGATGATTCTCAGGCGAGTTCCGGAGCTATGAGACTTTTTCTGTGATTTAAGCAGGTTAATGTTTGTTAGTGATGAACTTCATATATTTGAGAACTGTAAGTTACACTGAAGTTGAAGAAACACTTGTCTCTTCATCTCGTCCAGGTGAGTGACACCTGTTGTCCGCTGTCGCCCCCTGCAGGTCGGCTGCAGCCATGAGTCGGCGGCGGGTGTCGGTCCGGGACCTGGGTCAGGTGGACTGTCAGGGCTGGCTCCTCCGCAGGAAGGAGGCCCGCAGCTTCCTGAGCAGCAGGTGGAAGAGATGCTGGTTCGTCCTGAAGAAGAGTTCCCTGTACTGGTACCAGAACCAGATGGTGAGTCCCTGACCTGGGTCCAGATCCACAGACCTGGGTCCAGATCCACACACCTGGGTCCAGATCTGCTGAGCTGGGTCCAGATCCGCTGACCTGGGTCCAGATCTGCTGAGCTGGGTCCAGAACAGAACCAGGCTTGAGATTCATGCATTGATATTCTGCAGTCTTTGATTTGTGAGTTGCATAAAGGGACAACTTGCATTTACTTACACAAACATTTGTTGTGAACTGATGAATAAATGTCTGTCGAATGGGAGCACGTTTCTGCAGCCGGGTCCCAAAATCTGGTGCAAAGCCTGAAACCAGAAGACTGGAGGCTGTTTGAGCAGCAGATTAATGTCCACATACTTTTCACAGTTCAGGTGTTATGCATGTTTTAAACTGAATGAACTACAGACAATTTTAGAGATTTTAAAGCTTTATTATCTGATGTTTTTTTTTTAAATCAGTTTTGCAAATTCACATTTTTTTTGTGTCATTTGATTGTTGCTTGTTCTTGTTGTTGCTGATTGTTAATCTTTGACCTGTGGTTGTGGTTTCTTGTAATCATGCTGTGTAGTTGTATGTTGGATCTGATTGTAAATAGTTTTTATTCTCAGATCAAAGAACAGATCCCAATCTCACTATAATAATATTAAGAAAGAAACGAAGCCACATTCGAGGCCAGACACACTAATATAAGCAAATCACTGTTACACGTGGCGTTCAGTGTGGTGAGGAACCTGCAGGCTAAGACTTCCTGTGACCACGGCCAGCAGGCGTCTTCTTTGATCACACAGGAACTTGACACCAATGTTCAGCTCGTTGTGAGTGTGTGAAACTTGCTGACGGCGTCTCTGAGGTGTCATGTCTCTGCTCTGCAGGCTGAGAAGGCCGACGGATTCATCAACCTGTCCGGCTTCACCATCGAACAGGCCAAACAGTGCAGGAAGAAACAGTACGACACCTTTGGTTTTTTCTGTTTCCGTCGCTCTGGGTTGTGAAGGCCGCTTTGGGTGGAGAGAAAAAAAAGTAAAACCGCTTTCAGTCTTACTCAGCTGTTGGTGGTCGAACAGTCTGTTAGTCAAACTCCTTCACACTCAGTTAATATGAAGCTGCATCAACAAGCTCCTAAAACAATCAATTATAATGTCTCATCTGTCAGAGTGAAATTAATGGTGAGAAATGTGCTGCAAGTCAAAACTCTGATTCTCATCAGTTCAATTCATAGGTTGATAATTACTTAGATATTTTCTGTTTTTAATGCTCACTGTTGTGTTTCAGTGCCATAACAGCCAGTCACCCACTGGTCGTGACCATTTTCATGGCTGCAGAGAGTTTCACAGACATGAACATGTGAGTGTTCGATTTTAGCCGAAGTAATTCTTGTCTCTGTATGTTTTTTTTCAACCTCCTCTTCCAGTTTTGTGCTACAGTGTGAAATTGAGTCATTGCTGTTCATCATGTCGTGCGTCTGTTTGCAGGTGGATCAGTAAACTGTCAGAAGCAGCTGAACCATGTGAAGTGATCAACGCTGAAGGTCAGAAACTAAACATCAGCAGATCAGTAGCTTCAGCAATGCACGGAAAATATAAGAATTATTAATATAAGTAATGCACAAAGAAATAAAACCAAAACTTTGCATGAAACATAAATACATGTGCTACAATTTAAAATATTCTCCCCTTCTTCCATCTTTCCTTTCTTATCGTCTTGTTTTTTTCATTCTTCCCATTTTCCTTTCCTTCATCCTCTTTCCTTTCTTCCAATGTTTAACCCTTCCTCCAGTCTTTCTTCCTCTTTTTGTCTTGTAGTTCCTTGTTTTGATTTTTTATTTCTGTCCATTCATCTCCCCTTCCTTCTCCCCACCTTTCTTCCTGTGGTCCCTTTCTCTTGTCTTTCTTTCCTTCTTCCATACTTTTCTATCCCTCACCACTCTTCCTATCTTCAGTTCTCTCTTACATGTCATTGTTCCTCTCTTCACCTGTTTGTTCTTCCTGTGTTCAGAGTGCTACAGCGAAGGCAGCGATCAGGACTGTGATGACGAGTGTGTGTCGACTTCCTGTTCTCTGAACCCTGAACAGGAAACGGCAGAATCTGGAAACGTGAGTGTCAAAATGTGAAGAGTAACTAATGATGTTTATTGCACACGGTCTGTAAAACCCTGCTGTCCTCTTCACAGGAGGACGTTCTTCAGTCTTCATCCTGCACCTCGATCCCTCCCACCACACCGACCTGTGAAAGCAGGACTGGAGTCACTCGGAACAGAAGGAGGACGGCCTCAGACGGAGGTGAACACCTGTCCGGGCTCCACCTGCCCGGCCCAGATGGAGCTAACATAGGAGCGTCTCTCCCTCGGATCCATTTTGGAGGAGAAGAAGAGGAGGTCATCCGTAAACACCTGGATCCACACCTGGATTCACACCTGGTTCCCATTCTGCTGCTTTAAAGGGAAACTCCACCTATTTCAGTGGAGCTCTCTTTTAACTTCCAGCCTGTTTGTGTTTCCAGAGAAGCCACCTGACGAGATGGAGAGTCTCTACAACCACCTGAAGGCAGCCAGCCTTGTCTGTGGTGGGACGGTCCAGTCAGAGGGACTTCAGAGCGTCGTTTATCCGACGATGTCAGAACGACAAAGTCAACGAGAAGCTTCACCTGCTCAGGATCCTCAGCAGCACCTTAAAGGTGAGTCAACAAATTTAGGAAAAATTTAGATACTTTTTTGTTGGACTGGTTTGATTTCAACTTCTAATAGTTTGCAAGATATTTCACTTGTAATCATTAATGTGAACCTCATGGTGGCGCTAGACAAAAAGCCATTAGTATTGTCTGTCTGTACTTTGTCCGTCCTTCAGGCCAAAGAGTCGGAGCTGCAGGCGGTGGAGCAGATCCTGAGCGACCCGACTCTCACAGCGCCCACATACAGGAAGTGGAGACTCTCCAACTCCATGTTGCTGCAGGAGATCAGTCAACGCAACCAGGCAGCAGGGGGCGCTGCAGAGCTGAGACCACCTGACACCTCAGCTTTGTGAGCCATGTTAAAGGTGAGTCATTCAAACGCACCCTTCAGAACCAGGACAGTCATTTCTTTCAGTGTCGTATTAACATGTGGGACAGAGCAGGCTCATGTGTTCAATCTTACTGGGTGAACAGGAACCAAGCAATGGTGCTTTAATGTTCCCACCACATGAAGTGGATTCACTCAAATACTGTACTGAAGTACAACTTTCATTGCACTTTTACTTTTGGTACTTTAAGTACATTTTGATACTAATACATTTGTACTTTCACGTAAGAGTTTGATTTCAGGACTTTTACTTGTAGCTGGGTATTTTTACAGTGTTATTGCTACTTTTTGAGCATTAGGTAAAAGATCTGAGTGCTTCTTCCACTGCTGCCAGATGATTCAGGATTAAACCTCTAATCTGTCTCAATAGTTCCAAGATCACTAGTTCTAACCTTAACATGTCGAGATCTTTAAACAGTTATCAAATCTAAACTCAACGTGGAAGTTAGAACTTCTTGATGGAAAAACAGAAACGTACTGACTGAGCACATCAACTGTTTTAGATTTGCTGTTTAGGAAAGTAAAAAAAAGTCAATCACCAATAATGACAGTAAACAAATTTATTTTGTCATCTGCATTTACAGCTGGAATTCTGGGAATTCAAACACGACGTCTTTGCCTGTGAGCTTCTTGTAGACACCAGAGAAGGTCTCCACCTGGAGGACAATGGAAACACACGTTAACACGGACGCTGATGTTTGGAAGAAAAACAGGACTGAAGCTAAAGACTTTAATTAGATTATTCTGATCTACTCTAAAGACAAATAGAGATGGTGAGTTGGCAGAAGATCCAACTTGCTTATTTTTGTCTGACAACTAAAAAAGTTCCAAGTTGAAATGCTAAAAAATAAAAGCACAAACATTTTCACACTTGAGAAACAAAGCAGAAAATGTCCTGTTTTCTACTTCAGTGGCAATTTATTACTTTTCTGTTCCTGCACCTGTACAATCTAAAGCCGAACAATACAAGAGCCCTGCCGGCTTTAAGAAGCTCATAACGTTCAATCCTTGTTAATATCGTCAGAAGTGTGTAAATTCAGTTATGTTCACAAGTTCAGTCAAATCTGTACTGAACTACATTATATTGAGGTGTTTGATATTTTCACCTCCAGCAAATTATCTCTGACAGTGTCAACAGAAACTGGATGTTTTAGGTATCATAAAACTTCAATGCGTCAACTTCATGCTTTCACAGTCGGATTACATTAGACTGAACAGGTGTACCTAATAAAGTGGCAACTGACTGTAAACTTTATTAGCAGCAGTCAGTTACACTTGAACAATGTTTAGGATTTATCATCAGTGAGATGTATATCGTCACTGAGGTGAACAGTTTGTGCACTGCATGGTTTAGCTCCCCAGTCACGGCCCCAAAGGGACTCTGGGAAGATGTAGGAATATGCAGGACGCCCGTCCTCACCGACCAGCGGCCGGGGACAGAGCTTTGTCTCCGACGATGTGGAACGGGACTGTACGTCTCAGCTCGGGGCTACGCTCCCATACGCCACCAGGACAGAGCCAGGAGAGCAACTCGCTGGATGTCCACGTCGGATAAAAACTGTACCAGACAATGACGGCACAGATAAATACAGCTGACGACTCTTTTCCACCTGTGTATGAGCTTACTTTGTGTTCCACGTTGTTCTGCTGGGCCTTGTCCAGATGGACCTTGATGAGCCTGCTGCTGTCCATTTTGACTCTGATCCTCTTGCCCACGATCTCGCTGGGGAACACCAGGTCTTCCAAGATGGCGTCATGGACCGAAGTCAGAGTACGGCTGAGGGAGAAATCAGAGAAACCACATTAATGCAGCCTTAACACCAAACACAGGGATCTGTGTTTACAGAACTACAGCTGAAACTGTCACTTTATTGAAGTTATCTGCAATTATTCGAAGTAATTTATCAAGCAAAACTGCCAAATATTCCCTTGTTCTACCCTTTAAAATGTAATGATTTCCAGCTTCTGTTATTTTGGACTGTTGGTCAGACAAAGCAAGACATTTGAAGACATGACCTGAAGTTTAAGAAAACTGATGGGCATAATCCTATTTTACAGACCCAACACTTGATTAAAATGTAATTGTATTGTATGTAATTATATTTACACTGGAGTCTAGATAAATCTTCATGAACAGATGTTGTGCACTGCATGGTTTAGCTCCCCAGTCACGGCCCCAAAGGGACTCTGGGAAGATGTAGGAATATGCAGGACGCCCGTCCTCACCGACCAGCAGCCGGGGACAGAGCTTTGTCTCCGACGATGTGGAACGGGACTGTACGTCTCAGCTCGGGGCTACGCTCCCATACGCCACCAGGACAGAGCCAGGAGAGCAGCTCGCTGGATGTCCACGTCGGACAACTACTGGATTTAAACTTCTACTGCCAAGTTCAGGACCTTCCTCGTAATCTGAAAATATCCCTTCTTGTTCAGATTCTTTATTCTATAGTTCAGCAGCTCCTGACTGAGAACAGTTCATTTCAGGAAGTGATTCAGTTCATTTCGTTCACCCAAAAGATTTGTTCCTTTAACTAAATGATTATGAACAACACTGGAGCAAAAGCAATGTGAAGATTTCTAATAGTAGACGTCGAGGTTTAGGAAATTGTAACAGGTACTTTACAATATTTCAATATTTTGTAAACCAGATTAATTGAGAAAATAATCTTAGGCATCTTATCTTACACATATTCTGCAAATACAAATGAACACTTTTATAAGTCCAGCAAAATCAAATTCCTGACAAATCATTGTACTTCATGCAGACTTTTTCTTGATCCACAAATTTGTCTCATCAATAAAATGTCAGCAAATAGAAAAAAATGCCCCTCAATATTCTCCACAGCTCAAGGAAACACCTTTCAAGTGAAGTCAGTTTCAAACAGCCCAAAAATCACAAATCTGTCTCGAATGGCTGCATCTAAAAATATCAGTTTCAGTCGTACAGCAGTCCAAAAGTTTAAATGATAATCAGTTCACCAACATGGACGACTAATAACACCAGCAAATATTCACACTCAAGAAGATGGAACCAGTGAATTTTGGCACAAAGAACAAATTAGTCATTTTGTCTCTATCAACAATTAGCCTGCTGTTCGATGTAATTATTATCCTGATCAACATCTCAAACAAACTCATGATTAAATCTGTGTGACAGTTTCCACTCACCTCCTGGGACGCTTCTGCTTATTCTTTGTGCGGCTTTTCCTGGTGGGTTTGGGCAGAATTCTCCTCTGAAAATTAACAACATAGTCTCATTAAACTCTAATCAGGATTTACAAACATTTAAACACTTTCAACCTCAAATAATTCAAGAAACCAAATGAATCAGGGTCAGAGTGATATTCAGAGTTAGTACGAACACAACCTTAAAACTGCTCAATCCAACAAAGTATCTCAGCTGAACACTTTGTCTCAACAGTTTCAAACACTTTATTCATGAACAATAAACCATCAATGTTTGACATGAAACACCCATTTCAGTCAAGCGCTGACATCAAATCATGTGCACTGCATGGTTTAGCTCCCCAGTCACGGCCCCAAAGGGACTCTGGGAAGATGTAGGAATATGCAGGACGCCCGTCCTCACCGACCAGCGGCCGGGGACAGGGCTTTGTCTCCGACGATGTGGAACGGGACTGTACGTCTCAGCTCGGGGCTACGCTCCCATACGCCACCAGGACAGAGCCAGGAGAGCAGCTCGCTGGATGTCCACGTCGGACAACAGTCAAGACACAAAAGAGTGATTTAACTTTACCTCCCTTTATCCTTCTGGTAGCATGCTCCATCTCGCAACTTATTGCAGGTCAAATAAAAAACTTGAACGCTGCATGAGTTGAAAATCTTTAAAATCTCCAAAATGATGACACTTCAGAAGATTCAGGCTCTGTGACATTGCGTTTGATATAATTCCGGACAATTCAATGGTCTTTTGATCACGAGAAGTGGGAAGACTTCCACAGAAGAGGACTGGACCTCGCTCTTGATAAGGCAGTACTATCCCAACAAGTACCTACTCTAAACAGTAGAGAAAGAGCTCCACTACTGATGCAGACCTCACACGAGTAACACAAGGAGCAATGGCCACTGCATCCATTATGTTTTTATTTCCCTCCTGCAGTCCCAACAACTCCTCTCAGGAAGGTCATCAGCCTTGTAGTCCAAAAAACACAAGTGGACTGTGCAAAACCCCCCACAACCCTGCTGTATCCATCCTCATCCTCACCTGTGCAATGAAGACCACGTGCTTTCCGCTGAACTTCTTCTCCAGCTCCCTCACCAGACGCACCTGAATCTTCTGGAAGGACTTCAGCTGAGGAACGGGAACGAAGATGATGATGGCTTTCCTGCTGCCACCAACCTCGATTTCCTAAAACAACAAACAGACTTCATATGACAAGAGGGAAAAAGGCCACATTGCTCCTACTTATTAGAAACTTAAAATGCCAGTGAATGTTTTCCTGCTTAAGCTGTTCTTCTGTGAGAACACACCATTATTTCAAAGTCTTAAATGCATAGTGTGCAAATTTCCCCACTGAGGGACGAATAAAGGTTCATCTCATCTTAGTTTACAGGTAAACAAATGAAGAAAGGTGGATTGCAGAGTTTACTAGCTACTGTGGAAGTGACAGTCAATTTCATGCCGTTGACAAAGCTTTGGCAAAAAACATGAACATACTTAATATAACAAAGACATCCATTTCAGTCAAGCGCTGACATCAAATCATGTGCACTGCATGGTTTAGCTCCCCAGTCACGGCCCCAAAGGGACTCTGGGAAGATGTAGGAATATGCAGGACGCCCGTCCTCACCGACCAGCAGCCGGGGACAGGGCTTTGTCTCCGACGATGTGGAACGGGACTGTACGTCTCAGCTCGGGGCTACGCTCCCATACGCCACCAGGACAGAGCCAGGAGAGCAGCTCGCTGGATGTCCACGTCAGATTTCCATGTCAACATTTTCATCTGAGAGACAACTTCTCAGGTTTCAAAATAAATCTGGCTAACAGCAAAAACATGCTTAACATGATTAGCTCTTGATGAAATTGATCAGTAGTAGACGGAAGAGAAAGGGATGAGTGGAAATGCTTTGGCAGTCAGACTCCCGTGAGCGTCCTACCTTTGCTGCAGTGATGTTCAGCTCTCTCAGCTGAGCCTTCAGGTCAGAGTTCATCTCCAGCTCGAGCAGAGCCTGCAGTGAGACAAGAGATGCATGAATGATTGTGTGTTTATGGAAAAACTCCCTGACACATTTACAAGTGCTGCAATAGCTTAACTAACTACCTAACTATTAAGTGAATAGTCTGATTGAATAGACTTTGACCTTTTCTATTCAGTTCATTCCGTTTCCATGCAACCGTGCGAAATCTGCTTCATGTTGAGAAACAGTGACACGGTCAGTCCAGTCTAGTGAATTTTGACAAACTGTACTATCCAGAAGACAAATTCATGTACAGATGTTTTGCAGTTTCACTCCAACATTGACTTACTTACTTGACTTCAAATTACATCTGACACAAACTTTATAATTGATGTAAATTACAGACCCACAATTTTAACACATTTTAAATTAAATACTGGATTTAGTTATGACCTCATTCATAAGAGGAGCAGCAGTGTTTCTGGGAGATGTCTAAATATTAGAACTTTACAGCACATGACAATTCAATAAGATTTATGTTGAAGTCTCTGGAGCCTCCACATACCACAAACAATTGAACATGAACACTTCACAACATGTATCTATATAAAAACTACAGTAACCATGACTTGGTGATGTGAAACCTTCTTACCTGGGAGATCCCAGACTCGAACTCGTCTGGCTTTTCGCCATTGGGCTTCACTATTTTGGCGCTGGTACTGAACATGGCCTTTGTCTCTGAGCAGAGAAATAAAGACACAGACAGTGATTTAAACACTTCACTGACAGATCCTGGAGGAGCTCCTGCAAACCAGCATGCGCCGAGCTCGGCTAAAGCTAAACCTGCTCAATGCTAACAGAGCAGCAGGTACCTGAAGATATGAAACAATTGGACAAAGTGATCTAGAACCACAAACCTACATCCACAAAACAAAGACATTGAGCCTCTAAAGACAAACTACAGGTAACTAACAAGAGTTAGAGCTCGTTTAGAGGGAATGTTAGCCAGTTAGCTAGCTTAGCCGGCTGTCATTTATCTCTGCTACAACTTCACTAAAGAGTTTTCTAAGAACTAAAACAGGTTTATTTCACATAAAAGGACTCAAACTCAGATCTTCCTGTGTTCAGTCGACTTTCTCCTCGGTGGTTTCTGGAGCTGCTCTCTGAACACATGCACGGCCTGCTAACGGCTAACTGCTACCAGAGCCCACTCACCCGAGCTTCTCTACTACGCTTTATTCTGTGATATAAAACTGCCATCCGCCATCGCTAACCCCATAATCTAAGGTATCAGAGACTTAAGATGCTTTACGGAGGACAAACTCGGAAAATAAACCACATTTAGGCACATTTTGGAAGAGAAAAAGCGGTCCAGTGAAAATCAGCACGACTAACCTCTGTCAACGACGGCCAAGGAAGAGGCCGGAACATCGCGAGAGTTGTATTAATCCAATGCGGGCGAACTATGGTGCTATCGCGAGAGGTGTTTGGAGTCTACGCTGGGAGTGTTAAAACATCGCGAGATATTCGTGAGAACACAAGCGGAAGTGAACCGGCGTGTTGTCAATTGACAACAAAACTCTTGGATTTTTTTTGACATTTCTGTCTTTACAGAATTTCAACAAACTCTTAATTCATATTACACTAGAAGACAGGTTATACTGTACTTATTCTTATTCGGAATACGTTTTTGGTGTTTTCGTTTCTTTTGTTCTTCAGAGCAAGAGATAGCTAATAACGGTACAAGCTAGTTTTAACAGTCAGATGTAACGGTGTTCTCCTGTCTTTGAGTGAACGTCGCGATGCCAGCTGCCTCCGGTTCAGGCCTGTTTCTCGGCAGGTAGTGATGTTGAGACTGACTCGTCTCTTCAGAGCAGCAGGTCGGACAGTTTGCAGCGCCGCCGACGACATGGCGAAGGGCAAGTTTTTCTACGCAGTCAAGAAAGGATTCAAACCAGGAGTGTACACTTCATGGTGAGACTGTTTGCATCTTCAGGTCAGCACATCTGTTTGCAAGAAATTTGAAGTGAGTGAGTCATCAAAGTGCATTTCCTTCAGTGGGAGTAGGTACATGGCAAATTCTATTCAAATATCTGGTGGTTTAGAGTCTCCATGACAGCAAAATAAGCAAAACCATCCACCCTTCAATTCGTCTTAGAAGCAACACATGAGTTAAGCTTATGTGATTTCATTTTCTCCATCGTGACACACACAGTGATGGGCTGATCAATCTAAAGACTCTTTGATTTTGATTTGATTGATTTGTAAAGGTCTTAAGATGTCTTCTACAATGCTGCTGAAAAGTAAGGAGGCTTGAGATTTGCTGCACCTCTTTTAGAGTATGTGGATTTTTCACTGTAAGATCTGACATTTGAAAAACAGGATGATGTGCAGAATTAAGAGCTTTAAAGGTGTGGAACTGTGTTTTCTGTGGTTGAGACATCACTGTGATCACAACAGATCACCACAGCATCTGCACTAATCAAGGAAAACATTTATAATTAATACATTTTTAAAGTTTTCTGTTGATTTCTCTAACAAGTTGTTAATCATCTGTTTTTCACTGTGATTTAGGGATGAGTGTAAGAGCCAGGTGGACAAATTTCCGTCAGCTTCTTTCAAGAAATTTGCATCAGAGAAAGATGCCTGGGCGTTCATCAGAGGAGTCGAACTTTCTGCACCTCCAGGGACAAAGAAAGGTACACTACACTACAGCTTGTTCAAGAGGTTGTAAATGATCAGTCCTGAGCAGGGACAGGCCTTGTCATTAAAAGGTTAAGTTTTGATCCCAGCAGTAAATTAATCCATCAACAGTCATATGTTCAGCTTTACTGTCTGCAGGGAAGACACTTGACTCAGTTGCTCCTAACCCTGGTCCAGGGTGCTGGATACTACGTATCACGTATATTACGTATATATTGTATACGATTCTGGATCAGGGCTAAATACCTTTCATACAGTCACTAAAATAGAATGAGTAGAAACTCTGAAATGGTATTTTGCAAATCATTTATTTCAATTTGGCTTTCAGTGTCTCAGCTTGTGGAGTCAGCCGTCAGTCTGCTTCCCAAAGCCGGCCCGGAGCCTCTGGAGTACATCCCCCTGGGTAGGAAGAGAAGTAACTCAGATAAGGAGGTGGCGGCACCGCCTAAACGAGTCAAACAATCAGAAAGTTCCTCTTCAGAAAGCCCTGATGGATTCACGTACATGGGTAAGAAGGTCAACTGTCTGTGGAAATTTGATAGGAAATAGATGTTGTGATATGGAGCTTTTATTCAGCTCTTTGTCTAACTTGATTAGAAATGTAATGCAGGCATTTTTGATTAAAATCATGATCAGATGATCTGTAAACGGATCTTTTTTTGTTCTCCCTCTGTCCAGGTGATGCTGTGGTTGTTTACACCGATGGATGCTGCTCAGGCAATGGACGGCATGGCGCCCGAGCCGGCATCGGAGTGTACTGGGGCTGCAACCACCCACTGTGAGGAAACACACACAGCTTTTGTGTTTTAGCTTTTGTAGTGCACATGTGCAAAATCTCCACAATAAACCAATCAGTTTATAAATGTGTCACATTTATCACTGCTTTTCTGCAGAAATGTTGCAGAGCGGCTGCAGGGAAGACAAACCAATCAGCGTGCAGAATTACAGGTACCTCGCATCACAAGCGCTTCAGCCTTAAAAGCCAGATTCCAGCCATGTCAACAGCACAGCGAGCAGGAGACAGAAAAATCTTTATCCTTGTCTAAACTTGTAACTACTATTCACTGTTTGTGTGTATGTGTTTCTGTGTGAACCAGGCAGCCTGCAAAGCGCTGGAACAAGCCAAAGAGAAGAACATAAAGAAAGTGGTTCTCTACACGGACAGCATGTTTACGATCAATGGTCAGTCGCAAAAAAAGATCAGAAAGTTTTTAAAAAGTCGAGCTTTCTGACCATGAAACCAGCTCAGTGATCAAAGTGATGTTCGTGCCCAACATGGGACAGGTCCAGGGTTTTGAATTTCCCCTGAAGAGTTGTGTTTGAAGTCTGTGGGTTTTTGCTGCAGGTGTGACCAAATGGGTGAAAAACTGGAAGCTGAATAACTGGAGGCTGAAATCTGGAGGACAGGTCATGCACAAAGAAGACTTTCTGAAGCTGGACAGACTGAATGCAGAGCTGGAGGTGGTCTGGGTAAATATCAGCCTTGTGCATCTTGTGTGTTCTGCTCCTATTTCTTATATTTTCAGCTTAACCTGAAGACATCCAAATATAAAGGTTTAAAAAAACCCTCAGAATTACAACATTAAAGAGATTTAAGAGCCAAAGACTGTTGGATCAGTACCTGTGGTGCTTTCACTGACTCTGTCAGAGTGATTTGTTCGGAAAAATCAATGTTTTTACAATTAACACACACCAGTTGTTGTCCTCTATGCACAGAACTACTTTGAAGTTTTTGTTTTGTAGTGTAGCGCCCTCTGCTGTGAGGTGGTGACTTTGCCTGTGGAAAGGCACACCAAGCTCACACTTAGAAAAATCACCACAAGGGGCGCTAGAGACACATTACATTCAGGGGGTTTCTGCTGGAGTGTTTTTTAAAAATATCTATAGTAGAGGAACATAATGAAGAGCTTTAACAGTAACAATTCAAGTTCCTTTCATTTTATAGCACTCTATCATCACATTTTGGTTTCTTCACCTCAGCTCGTTGGAAACATTTGATTGGTTTTTCTGGCACTTCTGTATTATTACTTTCCAAGTCAGATATATCAGTGCTTTTAAAAATGTGAGTTTCTGAGTTGTGATTATGACTTGAATGTTGACATCAATGCTATTTACAAGTTGGAAACCTGTAGTTACAAACCTCCCACATGACATGAGTTTGGCATGAAGCCTCAGCTGTGACCAAAAGGTCAAAGGGCACCAGTGAGCACAACATCATCCAACAACTGATTATTTGATTAGAGTTAATCCTCTGAACTGGAGTTTCGAACACGAAGTGCTTCGTCTTGAGGTGATTTTTCAGGTGGGAAAAATGTTTTTCTCTCCCTCCAGTTGCATATTCCAGGTCACGCCGGCTACAGAGGCAACGAGGAGGCCGACAGACTGTCAAGAGAAGGAGCAGCGAAGCTTTTAGTGCCGGAGCATGAAGAGGATGACGATTCTGATTAAAGAGATCTGCTGCAGGACTGTTCATGTGTCCTCTGGTCCGTCAGCCTGTTGACTGCTGCGATACAGACGTTCGTTTTTCTCTCAGTAGCGTTTGTGATTAAGCTGAAGCTCAGAGGAGCTGAGTCAACGTGTTTGTTTTTTTTCCTGTAAAATGTTGATTTTAATTTTTGTTTCTGCTCTAAATAAAGTTTTTGCTTCAGCAGCCTGTTTTGTATTTTGTGATGTAACATGGAGGAGAGTAGGGATGAGAGGAAATCAGGAGTGACAGGTGAGGAAGAGCAGGAAGTGTTAATAAGAAACATGAAGAAGGAAATGAAATACAAAGGATGGAAGGATGAGGAAGTGGATAAGGAGACTAGACAGCTCCAAGAAGAACAGGAGCTGTCTGGGAAGGAGGGAGGGAAAAGTATAGTGTACAAAACGGATTGAGTCTAATTGTAATACAGTCAGCAGTCCAGCAGGAGGCGCTCCAGGTCATTGTTAGAACCCAGACAAAGATAAACCGCAGCAGGATCGAGGGTTTATTTGAGGATCTGTTTGAATACTGAGTGACATGTTTGATGCATTTTATTTCATACACATCATTGCTTTGGGAATAAGTTTATTACAATGAGACTCGACTGGAAGTGAAGGTGCATCAAATCCAGTTCTTCTGTCACAAAATTAAACTGGGATGTGTCTGCTCCCAGTCTGACAGACTGTGAACCAGTCAACATTATTACATTAAACAATATTGACCTTGAGTGTTTGGCTGAAGCTGCTTATACAGGTATTCAATTCTTTCATACTTATTTCCACGATAGGAATAAAAATAAAGTGGCCACATTTCAGCTCGAAACATTCTCATTTAAAAAAACTGTTTATCATGGAAAACACAGTTGAACCTGACAGACTGGCTCAGTTCAAAGCAGGCGTCCTATCATCTCATACTGGGCAGGATAAAAACAGAAGCTCAGAGGAAATAGAGTGAATATTTAATTTCATTTATTAGGATCCCCTTCAGGATCATCAAACAGAGGTTTTCTCTGGGGGATCCGGTCTCACACCACATCAACACACAGCATGAAATCATTCCAGCACACGATGAAAAACAAAGATACGAATGAATAAGCTCCAAAAATAAAACATGTCACAGGTAAGTAACCAAACATTTACCTCATATCACCAAAGAACATCTTAAATAAACCCAACTGTTCAACACATTGCAAGACTGATCAAACACCTGAGTGTATGATACGACTGATCATTACATTTCTAAAATTAGAAGAAGAGGAAGGAGATGCTGTTTAAAGAGAAATTTTCAAATATGGCTCCATGTGTTAAAGTATTTTTCTGTACACTTGTTTGCAGATTTGGCAAAATAAATCGACCAACAGATACAGTCGATATCTAAGGATGGAAAAAGATTCATTAATGGCACAGAAAGTTTTGTACATCCAAACCTATGTTTACTTCAGGTGCAGATTCACTAAGGGAAAAATCACTGAGCATTATTATTATTTCTTTCAAACTTTATCAGACCAAACAGGCAACATTTCAGCCCTGCTGGGTGTTCAGCCGGCAAACAGCCGCCAGGACCAGGAAAACAGAGGCACGTCAACCAATCAACCCAATCAATTGGCACAGGAACCGCGGACGGAGAGACGAGTGCCAAAGGATCCTGGTCTGAAGCCGCCGAACTCGGAGGAGTTGAAGGAAGCAAAGTTCTCTGCGGCTGAAGACAAAGAGGCCAAGAGACCTGAAGAAGAACTACAGAATGTTAAAGTTGCTCAAATCCATTTTTATTTATATATTTTTTTAATGCAACAAGCCCTGACATATCACCTTATAAAGTTGTTACGGCCAACTTGTTAGTCACGGATGCAGATCTACACAGATCTGCTCATCCGCCAGACACAGAGTAACTTTTATTCAGAGTTGTGTTTGTGTCCACCTGATGAATCCAGCTCCAATATTCACGCTGCTTTCAGCTCGGGTTTCGTTGCTGTTTCCCCTCAAAGGTTAAACTCATTGATTCTCCAGCAGCTCAATCTTCATACGTTCATGTTGTTCTGCCTTTTTCAACCGGACAGAGCTTTATCTCACCTTCAGGTGGGTGGACTTTCAAATACAATGATGTGGGTGAAATGTGGATCTTCTTCTTCATGTCAGTTTCCTCCTCCTCCCTTCCCTCCTCACCTCCTTGTCTCCTTCCTCCTCTTACTTCTAGCCAGTACTATACATAGGTACAATTTTGACGAACTTGTACTTGACTTGAGTGTTTCGATTTCATTTCAGTCTGTAAGTCTTATTTTCTTTTTTTAAAAAGTGAAAAAATCTGACAATGTAAAAAGAAAATTTCAACTCATAACAAATTCTTGTTTCAATTATTTTCCACAAAGTTTTGTTCATCCTTCCTTCTTTCAAGCCCCAAATACTCCTTTATTGAGCATTTTTAAACAAACTGAAACTTTAAAATGAAAAATAGCTGAATGTCGTATTCATACTGACAGATCTTTGTTTTAGGACAATATGTTTTGATTATATACAGAAATATGTTCATGGAATTGTGGGTTTTGAAGTTTAAACTAACAGTAAAAGGCCACTCATCAGTAATAATAATAATCCTACATGTATAACACAACATCATCAAACTTTGGAGTGCAGGACTTTAACTTGTAATCGAGTACTTTTACTCCTTTGTATTATTCCTTTTTCTTCAGTAAAGTATCTGAGTATTTCTTCCACCGCTGCTTCTTCCCTCCGGCAGACCTTTTGTACATGTTTGTAAAAATAATTTGTTTCTACTAATGGAAACAGAGAAAAAGAGAAATTAGAGACCCATCCCTCCTCCCTTGCTCCCCTCTTCCTCCTCCTCCTCCTCCTCCTCCTCCTCCGTCTTCCTGCGGCCGGTCGATTGGTCGGTGTCGATGTTAGAAAACGGCAGGACGGAGGCTCGGTGTTCCTCAATCTGACCCCGACTGCTGCCTCGCGGCGAGCGTGGGGCGCCGCGACCCCGCCAGAGGCAACCCAGTCTGAGAGAGAGCGCCTCTCGGAGGTCAAAGGTCACCCCGCAGCAGCTTCACCTCCTAGCTGGCTGAGCCTCGTTAGCACTCCTCCTCAGCACACACACATTTCTCCTCGGCAGACTGAGCTCTGGCATTGGTCCACCGCTGCCCTGCTGGAGGGGAAGAAGACCGAGCTAACTGTAAAGAAACTTAACAAACCAGACATTAGAAACATCCTGCTCACACTTCAGTAAGAGGTTTTGTCAATTTTGAGACCAACGGTGTCTAAAATAAACCAGAATGTTCTGCTGGGGTTGAAGAACTCTCTGACACCACAAACCGTCTGACACCGAGCGGGGGATGTTCGCTAAAGTGCTCGCAGTTCTGATGGGGAAGAAAGAAAACTTCATGCAGACAATCAGCTGCTCGATGGAAAATAAGCCCAGACTACGCTGATGTTGTGGACAAGTCATTTAAGTCCAAGTCTGAGTTGAGTCCCATGAAGTTAGAGACTGAGTCAGAGTCACGGTCACATTTGGCCATTGTGGTCAGATGTTGGCTGCTGTTGTCCTTCCAAAGACAAGTCCAGACTGATGGGCTTATGTCTGAGGTCACAGCTAAGTCACTAAGCTCATGTCCAAGTCGCTGAGCTCATGTCCAAGTCACTGAGCTCATGTCCAAGTCACTGAGCTCATGTCCAAGTCGCTGAGACCATATCTGAGTGTCCGAGGTCTGTCTAACTAACCAAGCTTGTTCAAATTGTTAAGGTCAGCTGCCAAGTCGGTCATACCTGAGGTCCTGTGTCCAGTTGCTGACATCATATCCAAGTTCTCATGTTTGACTCACTGAGGCCACATTCGAGTGTCTGAGTTAATGTCCAATTCCCTGAGGTCTTACCCGAAGGTTTCTGAGATCAAGTCATGAGTTTATTGGGGTCTCGTCTCATTTGCAGGAGTCATGTATTAGTCGCCACGTCTGAGCCTCTGAGTCAGCATTGAAGTTGCTGTCTGAGTCAGATTTGAGTCTCTGAGTTAACGTCCAAGTCACCAAGGTCGCGCCTGGAGTTGCTCCTGTACGTTCGAGATGCTGAGGTCCGGACCACCACGTCTGAGCCTCTGAGTTAATATCAAAGTTGCTCAGCGTTATTATTCAATTCTCAGAGGTCACATGTGGAATTGAGAACACATCTGATTTATTGAGCTTGTGTCCGAGTCACTGGGGCCACATCCAAGTCTCTGAGTTAATGTCTGAGCCACTGAGTTCATGTTCAGAGTTACTGACATAAATTCTGAGTTGTGCAGATCTCTGAGGTCACAGCATCCTGTCCAGTTCAGAGGTAAAAGGTAAGAAGCCTTTAAAAACATTAATTGTATAGATGCACTCGTTGAAAGTGAAACCTCGAGGTGATTTCTTTAAATCATCAGAGCACATCTGGCATCTCTTGAGCTCCTGCAGCATTTATCATCAAATCATTCCTTCCAATCCGGTGACGTGTGTTTAAACTGTCGCTTCCTTTCTGATGCGGCATCAAGGACGGCTCGGCGCTGCATCGATGGAGGGGAGCGCAGGAGGAGCCGCAGTCGAAGATGGCGGGCGGGATGAACAAAGTGATGTCTGTTTCCATGACAGCTGTCTGCATCTGGCTCCGAAACCAGCTCCCCCGCCCCCAACATGACGGCGAGAAGAGAGGCTTCCTTAAAGGTTTTTGGTGATGGCACTTGGTTTTCTCGAGGAGGTTATTGGCTCAAAGAACTCTCTGATTTGTTATATAAGGACGGTTATTCCCGTTAGGACCTGAGTGAACTAGTGAACTTGTTTTCACAAACACCAAGCGCAGCCACTTCCTCTCCAGCTGAAGATGCACTAATCAGTGAAATTAAAAAAGCACCAGAGGTCGGAGAGAACAGAAAACATGCCAACTCTGCTCATTATGAAACCTCCAGATTTATCTTTAAAACAAAATCTACTTTAATCAATTACGCTGAGATCAGACTTTTGCAAAATCTTGGCACAAAACACCGAAACATAGCTCATGAAACTGAAAGCTTTTGTTTTTGTAATTTGGTGAAACAACCCTTTAAGCCATAAGTATTGAGGATATGGACTGCTGGTGCCTGCCAACACAATGCATACAAAGACTACATTCTGCTGGCTTTTGGGCTTGTAGATGGGTGAAGCTGATGAAGTCAGGTCAGTGAACACACCATGGGCCCCAATCAATCTCTATGATGGAGCCTGATCAATTTAGTCTTTATGCAAACCGATCAGTGTATCAGCTATTAGCAGCTTGGCAGGTTCCTGTCATCTGGGGCTTCATTATTTCGTCTCCCTGCTGATTTGCATCGTGGACAGAAACGTATGAATCAATCGTGGAAAGTTTTGGCGCGCTCTGCACCCCTGCAGCCATCTCTGCGTTTCTAAAGTTTCACTTCAAAATGAGATTTCCAGCATTTGGAAATTATGACGCCTACTCTGATTAAGAAAAAAAAAAAATCATATACTGGCACGAAAGTAAAACTCATTATGGAAATACATTGAACTTATTGACTATTCATGGGATTTGCCTGCAAACGAGGAGAAAGTTTCCAGGAAGGTGAAGTTTTTACCGTCTTAATGAGTTCGACTCATTCAGCAGTTATTTGTTTTGGAGGCGTTTAACCGGCGTGTACGTGATTACACCGAGTCTCCGTCATGTTATTAAAAGATAAGTCTGATGATGTTCTATAGTTTTTGGTATTATCAACAAATCTCCTAACAAGCGTTGTGTGTCTATCAAAGCCATATGTATTTTCTCCCTCTGAGCCGCAGAGCTGCATTAACACACATCACTGAGCCTTCATCAGCACGAACACACACACCGGAGTTCATTTGGACTTTGTGAGTGTTTTTAAAGATTAAGTCTTGAGCAGGAACCAACAGACTAACACAGCACTAACACATTGTTGGTCTTTTCATTGGACTTAATAAAATTATAGGACAATAACAAAAATACTGAAAATTGCTCCTCCTGTAATGATGAAAGTAAACTTCAAACTGGCATTATTATTATTTTTTAAAGTAGACTTTCTTACCTTACCTGCCCTGAAACTGCATTCGAACAGAACACGGTTTTCACTGGACATGAAGGGGATAAAATTGTAATCTGAAAAGTAACTAAAGCTGTCAGACAAATGTAGTGGAGTAAAAAGTACAATATTTGCCTCTGAGATGTGGAGAAGTATAAAGATGCATAAAATGGAAATACTCAAGTACCTCAAATTTGTACTTAAGAGGAGTACATGAGTAAATGTACTCAGTTACTTTCCACCACTGCTGGTATGGCTTCATGTTACATCTACATAGAATAAAACCATCATTAATGATTAGTTTCCTCTCTTTTTTCCTCTCTGCAGTAAAAAAGCCAAACGAAGGCATCAGAGGAAACACGAGGGTTAACTCCTCGGTTCACACTTCCTGTTCTGGTTCAGGTACAGTTTGAGACCCGTGCAGGCCTCAGCCGGGCCGAGGTGAGGCCAAGGTCGTCAGGGTGGAGGTGCTGCAGCGCCATCCATCAGCTGCCACGGCTCTAATTATGCAGCAGAGTCCTAACCAAGCGTGAGATGTCATTACACAGATGGAGCTCCAGAGGAGAGAGAGAGCGTGCATCTGTTTGTCTGTGTGTCTGTCAGTCTGCATCAGCCTTCAGCTGTGTGTGTGTGTGTGTGTGTGTGTGTGTGTGTGTGTACATTCATTATCGGAGGCAGTATGGCTGCGAGTCAGGCCTCTCATATCCTTCATATATGAACGTAAACACAGATGCTTCCAGCTACGAGATGATGTTTGATTTCCTGCTTTAGTGATGCTTCTAATATCACCTGAAAATTCAGCAGGATGATGGATGAATTTACGTCTTCTGTGTGTTCACAGTCTGCAGGTTCTCAGTGTGTTCAGGGTGTGTTTAAAACAGGAATCTACTGGAGGAAGGAGCATTTACCAAAATGGTTTATGGTTAAAATGAAGCATTATAAAGGTAAGAGAAAGTGGTTTTGATTTCAAGACTAGCAATTACTTTGCTACCGAAACAGTTGAAATAAAATGGATTCATTTATAATTTCTTAACATTCAGTTGATGTGTTCACGAATGCATCATCTGAATCATCGCCGTCAATGACCGAATCAGCAGCTTTTATCAGTGCAGCTCCTCTCACAGGTGGCAGAGGGCGCTGTTGTCAGTTCAGCCTTCAGAAACAGTTCTACCTTAGTTCCTTAAATCAAAGAAGTATCTGTTAACCTCATCAACAGTTCTACAGATTATGAATTAGATTATGAACCTTTGAGCTGAGCAAAAAGACGTGAATCAGCAGAGAAGCTTGATGTTCCTGTCTGTATTTGTTGCAGCCAAGTTTCCATTTTTCAGGTAAAATGAGTTTTCTATTTATTTAAAAAGTGTGAAATTAAGACTTAAGACAAAATTATGTATATTCTTTTACATTTTCTTTGATTTTAAGCTATTTGTCTTTTGAAATACTGGAACTTTCACCTCTTCAGCTTTCTAAAAATCCCCCAAATGCTCATAACGCTTTTTCGCACACAGACTGTATCATGTGATGAAGAGTCCCAAGTCAAAAGTTCGTCATTTTAAAGGGTCAAAGGTTGGAAAGTACAGCCTAAAATCTCTTCATGTCACGGTCAGCTATAGCAAAGATAGCTGACCAAAGGAAGCTACATGTTTTTATAAAGTACCGTCATTTCACCCCCCGGACATTTTCCCAATTCTCTACCTCAAAGTCAAAAATCAATGAAGATGCTTGAAAACCTGAAACTGCAGCATCTAAATCGCTGTGTGTCGTCCAGTCAGTTCAGTCACCGTCTTTCCACAGTGGGTTCATGCTGGATTCAGTCATCACACTTTTATTTTGAAAGATAATTTCACGACGACCGAAGAGGAAAAACATAACTGAACTGATTTCAGATTCCAGACCTGTTTGATGGATCGAAGTCTGTGGAGAAACTGCCCGAGTCCAGTTTCCTGGACATTAGATAAGTGCTGATGTGTCTGTTTTGGTTTTGTGTTGATCACAGTTCAGGATGTTTGGTTCATCAGACACAGAGTCCAGCGGAGATCTGATCAGACGCTGCAGCTGAAGCTCGAGCAGAACGAAAGTCTTTGTGTTGAATTATCATAAGAAAGATTCAAAAAAGCTTCACATGAGAAGAAAACGCTGACAGCTGGCTGCGGCATCAAACGCCACAATCCCGCTTTCACCTCTTCACCAAAACTGACTCATAAACTTCGTTTAATTGCTGCTTTCAGTGTTTGAACTCTGCACCGCCAGCGCCCGTCGTCCTCATTACGAGGGGAGGTGAATTGTGGGTAGAGTCTGCGGGTGGTTCGACAGCCCGCTGCGAGCGCTGATGTTTCAGAAGGCAGGAAACAGGAGAAACGAGACGAAAGGGAGGACGAACGTGACGGAAAGGGGGGAAAAAAGATGAGACTGGGAGAAGGAGGCGGCGAGGGAGGGAGCGAGAAGAAAAGGAAGGGAGAGAAAAGAGGAGACGACGACGGCGAGGGAATCGGAGGACATTTGAGGAAACAGACGAGGCAAAGATAGAAAGAGAGAAACAGGAGGAGGAAGTTCTGGAAGAAAGAGTGACTCAGGAAGAGAGAGAGGGAAGGAAGAAAGCGAGGAGACGAGCAGGAGGAGAAATAAGGTGGTCGAGGGAACGGAAGCGAGATGATTGATGGAGGCAGACGGAGAAGAAGAAGCAGTAGGAAGCGAAATGAGGAGCGAGGAACATCTGTAATGAAAGATGATTAAAAATGAGGGAATGAAAAGGGAAAATGGAAAAGAAATAGAGCAAATGAGTCAGAGGGAATTCATGATCACTGAGGGAAAACAAACCAGAAACATGATGAAGCTGGAAATTTTACACCTTTACTTTCATGTCATATGTGCCGATCGAAATTGTCCCCGACTCTGTCTCCACCCAAACCTCCACCTGCAGCTTCAACCCTGAACCACAAAACCACGAACCTCATTCGATTCAGCAAAAAATTCAATTCAGTAAATCTCAACATTCAAGACACATAAAACATCCTGTCATTTACCAGTCGACCAACATGCTGGTTTGATGTTGACAAGGTGATGTACAGGTGCGCTTTAAGTCCTGATGACATCACTGTTGGGCGGGGCTACAGGTACAACACAACTAGATTCATTTATTTAGAAGAAGTATTTGCATATTCTACTGAAGACCAGAGATGTGTTTGGAGCTAAATGCTAACATTAGCATGCAAACTTGCTGGATATGACCACGTTGACATGTTTAGCAGGAAAAATGTGAAATGTAAAACTACAATCACCATCTTAGTTTAGTGTGTTAGCAAACTGACATTCACTAACGAGCACGAAACACAAAGTACAGTTGAGACTGTTCATTAGTTTTGCAGGTATTTGAACATAAACATAAAGTACCTGGCAAATTAAAATTTTGTCCTGATGGTGGCACTAGAGGGAACGTCAAGGGATCAATAAAGTTATTATCGGTCATTTTGGGAGGAATATTTGTACAAAATTTCATCCAAACATTGCTGAGATTCATCAGGTGGATCGATCGACCCAATAATGCACCATCAGGTGTAAACTGATATTTTTGTAATTCTAATCTGCAAAGAAACAAATTCTATCTGTCGGATAAATTGATTAAAGGCACAGTGTAGGAATAAAGTACCTCAGCACAGTATTCGAGTACTTGAGTAAACGTACTCAGTGGTGTCTGTGGTGGAAATGGGACAGTGTGGTGCTGTGAGCTGCTGCTGGCTCTTAAGATGCCGTTCAGGTCTGCAGCAGGCTGAGACCCAGCGAGGCGGCCGACTGAATCCCAAACACTCGTCCTGCCTCCATGGAAAACATCTCCATCCATTCACGCCGTCCCAGGTCCAGTTAACGCCGAAGGTCAGGCGGCTCAAACACATCGGGTGGACTCAGATCCAGGCTGGATCAGGTTTGGAGGAAAAATCTGCAGGAGTGTTTTTATCCTCATCAGCGAGGCAGAGGGGGCTGATGGGAAATGTGGTCTCGACAAAACAGCAGCACAAACGAGCAGCCGTCTGGTCCTGCTGCATCATCTGATTACGGGCAGCCGAAGCGAAGCCCTCTGAGGTCTGCCACAGGCCGACGAGCGCCTGCATATCTCTGCATAAATTAGCTTTTAGTTTTTGGCTCATTCCTTCGCTCGCTATCAAGCGTTTCACATCGTTTGCTTCAGGGGAGCCGCGGCTTCCTCCGTGATTCAGTTATAGGAGGAATAATTATTGCGTGGGCGTGTCGTAATTGACTAAGAAACAAAAAAATATCTCCAGCTCTGTTTGGTTTTTTAGCTCGATGATCTCTCAGGAAATTTCAGTCACACAAAGACGAGCTTCGTCTCCCTCAGTGAGTCAGAGCCGCGAGCTTACGGGCGACTTTTACAGGACTTTTTATTTTTAGTTGTCACTTTCTTTCTTCACAAACATCTTCTCGTCCAGATCCACGCTGATCAATATACAGAGACGAATATGTGTTTGAATAGAAACAGACTGAAGTGAATGTATGTATTGACGAGCAGAATCTCAACAATCGCTCATCAACACAGATTTTTAAAGACGCTTTCCAGTCGTGTGCTTCAGTAATTGTTGTTGATTTTTTTTGGTATTTTGTTCGCAGCTTTGTTGAAAACACAAACAAAAATCTGCAGAACACAACAAAAATCGACAAGCGAGGATTTGATTTTAGAGTCAGCCAAAAATGAATTTGGTTATCGTGCCACATCAGGTGAGCTCAGGATGATGTGGCTGTGAGCATCCACAAATAAAGCAGGGCGGCCTGACAGGCAACACTCAGGGCAAAGAAAAGGATTTGAGAATGAGTCAGTGCTAATCGGAGGCTTATCGCTGCGAGGACACAGTCACAACTGAAGGCGACTCAAAAGAGTGAATCAACATTTTGAAACTTTTTCAACAACTCCTCTCTTCTCTAGACTTTGGCAGCTGGACAATCGGAGGACGAGGTTTAATGAACGTCCTCATTTTTAATAACTGTTTTCAAAAATCTTCCCCTTTTCTCTCTGACGGTTTTTGCCTCAATCTCTGTTCTCTCTTCTGAAAACTGATTTTCTACATTATTTATATTAATTATATTTATACGTGATCATCTCATTTATATGACGAGACAGGAAACAAAAGTATGATGTCAAAGCTACAGAAGGTGTCGTGTTAATCATCAGACACGTGAACGTCGTGATGTTGTTTATAGCAGCTCGTGTGAACTCCTTCATTAAAACAGACAGCTACCGTCGATCTGTCTCTCTGTTGTATTAAATGTTAATCAGCCTCCTGCAGACTCAGCTGCTCTCTCCGGCTTTGTGTGTCTTAATTCAGCTCCAAATCTTCTCCTCATTCTTTATGCAGAAATCAGACCAAAAAAAAAAAAAACCCTTTCAAAGCCAGAACCCTGCAGAGAGACGCTCCCTCAGTACGACGTACAGACAGACGGACGCCTATTTTTAGAAGCATGTTGGGTTTGTCCTGCGGCCGCCACCAGAGGAAAGGTCATGGGATCATCCTCCGGGGAGCTTGAACGCTGTCGGGGAAAATATGATAATGTGCCTGCTTTGACTGTAGATTCTAATATTTCTTGATCCTGGTGCTTGATAAAAGTCACCAAAGTCATCATGATTCATCCTCTGCAGACTGTGAATATCCAGGCACATCAGTTCACATCAGTAATTGTTGTAAACTGGAAAAAAAAAAGTTTTCAGCTCCACAATCTGGATTTTAGAGGCAAGAACGTTTTTTACATTTTGCTTTCTGAATTTGCTTTTTATGTTTGTTGTCGTTTGAATAAAGATTAAATAAAGATCAAGTACAAAGAATAACGTGAGATTGTGATTCATCCAACTGTGTGATACAGAGAACAATGATGTGAAGATGAAATGGAGATAAAGCAAGTCGAGAAACAGAAAAACACTTGGACTATTAAAGCTGCAATTACTGATTTTTCTGGCCACTAGGGGGCATCATTGCTGGAAATACTGAGAGAGAGGCCACATGGATAATTGAGTTGGCAACCTGCTCATTGTCAACCCTTTTATATTCATCACCTGATTCAGTGTCAACAAAAAATATTGATGAATTTTGAGTTAATTTTTAGTTTTAAGTGAATTTGAAGGAAACCAGCAGCTTCATCACGTCGCCATTTCATTTCTTACATTTCATTTCTTACATACTTATGTTTGTTAATTTAAAGCATGTTTTAAGTGGATCGAAAAGATGCAGGAAGTACATTTTGAACATGAAGTGAAAGTGGGATGGACGTAACTACATTTGACATTTTCAAAGATTATATTATAAAACATACAAGTTCTTATCAGGATGCTCCGCTCTACCTTAAATCCACGGTGTTATACAGTATATATATATGTGTGTGTGTGTGTGTGTGTGTGTGTGTGTGTGAGAGAGCTCAGACTCTCTGTGCCGCTCGGATCAGGAGCCCCGTCACCACAGGGAACCACAGTTTGATTGATGGCAGCCGCATTCACGCCATCAGCTTCCCTGTGAGAATCTAAAATGGCTGCCTGTTTCCACGGAGACAACAGACGTCCCCCCCGCCAAGCAGATGAATGAAAATTCTCCTTTTTCCATGAGAGTCGGAGCGAGAGAGACAGAGGTCACAGGCTTTTTGAGTTTAATTTTGTGGTGAACAGGAAGCTCCATTCATTCCTGCTTGGGATGATTTTAAAGCGGCTCCCCCTGGTGGTTACCTGCTCCGCGAACAGCTGAACGCTCGAGTTGGTGCAAATGAGTTTCAAAGTACGAGCGATGATGTGCAGACTGATCCAACATAAATATTTAGATCAAGAGTTGAACATTTTCAACTCATAATGTTTGTATCCAAGTTTTGTCGCGTCTTTCCATCGTCTTTGGACACAGTTGAGTCGCGTCTAAAATTCACTTCGTGGTTGTTTAGATTGAGGCTTGATTCTGATCTGACTTTGGCTTGGGATCATTTCTATATGGAAAACTTCGGCAATTAGAGGTTGGATGAGTTTGAGTTAACTTGTGAGGGATTTATACGCCGGTTCAGGTCACGGTTTGGTGCTAATTCGGTAAAGTGGGAAGAAAATTCAAATCCATAAGAACACGTTTCTTTGCTTTCATCTTGAACAGACAATAGAAATCCACTTGCTGAGGACTGTGCATTGTATTGAATGAGACTGAAAATACAAAATAAATATAATAACAAAGGATAAAACTTTGCAGGAGGACGAGGGTTCCTGATCTCGTCTTCTCCACAACTCTCCATCTGGAACCTGAACTGAGACGCAGGCGTGTCCAGCTCCTCGCCGTCGTCTGACTCGCCAATCAGCTCGTTGTGCTGAGGTTTGACATGAACACTTGAACCCTCGCAGGTCCAGACGAGAACCACCGAGACTTGAGAGAAAACTGTTGCATCTGAGTATTGTTTCCCAGATAACTGCATTTTTCTATTTACTGTATTTGATATTGTAAATAATACTTTTGCAGATCGAAGGAAAAGACAATCGAAACCGACGATGATGATAGAAAACACTTGAGTGTGTTTCAGCTGAGGGATTTTACTTGAAAGTTACTTCTGCTGGAGTAAAACCTTCACTCTCTACTTCACAGAGATGTTTCCACCTCCGAGGAAACCAGCGAAGAAGAGTTCACCTCCACCATTACCTGCTTCCTGTCGCTGGTGATTGCCTGTGTCTCTGATTGGCGATTCATCAGCCCGGTCGCTTCACTTCACTACCTCTCTCTCTCCTCCAGCTCCGCGGCCGTGCGAGATAGGAAGTGACCTACATAGCGTGGCGGCTCCCTCGCCTCGGCTGTCGTTTGCATTTCAAGGGGTGATGAATAATTTACGCGCGCACGACTCCCAAATCTCCCCCTCCAAACGTGGAACGTACAGCCCACCGCAACATGACAGGCCTCAATAACGTAAGATAACTGAATTCAAATATGGATTTCTGTGTGTGTGTGTGCGTGTGATGGAGGAGGTGGGAGGCTTTGAGGAGGTGTTAGGAGGAGATCTTTGTGCCTGAGGCGGCAACGCTGAGAAACCACAGGTGAAAACTTTCTATCCAGAGGAAGAGGAGAAGAAGGAGAAATGAGTTGAAAGGAAGACGAGAGGATGGAGGAGGGGGAGGTGAAAAGAGCAGAGAGGAGGAAACAGGAAAGAGGAGATGGGAAGAAAAGAGGAGAAGACAAGAGGAAAGGAGAGGAGAGGAGGCAGGAAAGGAGGAAGCAAGACAGAGGAGAAGAAATGAGGAATCAAGAAGAGGATCAAGATGCAACATAATGAGAGGTGATGAAGAGATGATGATGATGATGAAGGAAACACAAGATGAGGAAGAGGAAGACAAGTGGATAAAAAAGAGAAGAAAGAGGAAGAAGATATGAGAGGAGAGGAAGAGGAGGAAGAGGAGGAAGAGGTTAAAAGGAGGTTGATGCAAGAGAAGAGTCAGTTTCATGTTTTCATGCTGTCCAGATGTTTCCTTTACCCATGATGCACTGCTGCAGGTTTGGGATGTTTGTGTGTGTGTCCTCTCTGTAGGTCATTCAGCTGGCTCACACACACGCACACACACACACACACACCCTGCTCCCACTGTTTGCTGATGGGATCAGGGTTTAGCTGATACAGTCCAGCTGCTGGGCCGTCAGGTGATCAGGTGATCAGGTGATGATGTGTTGCAGGTCATGTGACTCCCACTGACCCAAAAATGACTTTGTCCCCGAACTCGATCGTTACAACAACAGAAACAACTGAAACATAATAAACACAAAGACACTTTTTTTGTTTCAGTTTGAGCCACAAGGTCCAACAGTAATTTTTTTTACTTTTAAATCATGATTTTGTGAAAAACAGAAGATTAAATCCCATAAAAAGACAAAACACCAAGCAACAAGTTTTATATGTATAAAAAGCCTGAAATGTTTTATGTACATTTTCCTGATTATACTTTCGGACTTCAATGCAGGACTTTTACTTGTAATGGAGTATTTTCACAGTTCAGTACTTTTACTTAAGTACAGACTGTGAATACTTCCATCAGGCCCCGAGCGGCACGTGTTTGCAGAAGCATGTCGGCGCCTCGTCGGACGGACGGAGAGACAAAGGAAGGAGTGAAGGTGCTGAGGAAAGATGAAAGGATCTTCCCCCTCTTTCATTCCTTCTTCTCTCCGTCCATCCTGAGACGTCAGTGTGTGAAAGTGAGAGTCAGGAGCAGAATATAAAGCAGCAGAGCAGAGACGCTTGGGAGATGGGTCCTGTCCCAACAGGAAGGAGGAAGAGAGGAAACCAGGACGGCAGCAGTCGACGGCTCTGAAGGAGGAATCTGCAGAATCATGAAGAACCTCATCAGAATCATCTCGTTTGATCCCAGAGTTTGGTCGATTAGGACTCGATGATCATCAGTGACCAGAAATTTATATAGGAGTTTATGAATGTTTATAATGCAGGGGTATAAATTATGGGAAAGTATTCAGCAGAGTAGCAACACCATGATGGAAAACTGCTCCAATGCAATGAATGATATCTGTGATAAAATTATTTGAGTGAAATTGTGAAGCATATAAATGACTGATTTAAGTGTTGAAGTGAAGACAGAAGTTTTGTGTTGACGCTTTAATCGTCTCCATGAACAGGACATGTAGCTCTACTTTAAAAAGGTCTGTGGTAAAACAGCAGCATCACATCACTGTCATCATTATGATCTGCTTCAGATGAGGCTGCATGTCAAGAAACACAGGTTTGAAAGGATAAGATCTATAATATTTTAGATTCTTTTATTGTGAGGAAATCCCAAGAAGACCAAAATCTTAAAACTACTTAAAATCTAAACAGCAGCTCACTGTAGTTTCTATCAAACAGTCAAACAAAAGGAAATAGTGACGTTTGTTGGGGACTATTTTCAGCGGCGGATGAATCCACATTTGGTCTCTAGTGAATATTTGGGGACTAGAAGAACAACAAAACAGTGTGTGTTCATGGTGATGAAGGAACATGTCACCCAGTGAATCATTGATTGTTGATTGGTTTTGTTGTTTCATGAGATTTGATGACGAGAAGAAAAATGTAGAATATCACCTGACTCATTTTCTTGTTTTTAGAGGAAAAATAAAAAGTATTTGTTGGAATATATATAAGTAGACACACGGGTGCCGTCATGAGATGAACCATCTGGTGTTCTGGGGTCTATGTGAGGGGATGTTCACATATGGCGGTGCGGTATACTGTAGTTTATTGAGGGTATATTGGTGTATTGGGAGGTGAACGGGGTGTATGAGACATAATGCTGTAATCAGCTCACTGCAGGAGGAAAAGCAGTGGAGCTTATTAGCTTCTGCAGAGAGAGAGAGAGAGAATCAGGCTGACATTCGCTCTGTGTTTGAAACGCAAGACTGCTAATCCTGTGCAGCCAGGAGCTTTAGGCTTCCACACACACACACACACACACTATTGTATTTCTGTCTTTTTGAGGACCCTAAACTGACACAATACGTTCTCCAGCCCCCGACTTTAATGTTAAATAAAACCTAATTCTGACTTCAGTCCTAAACCTCAAACAACCCTTTGAAGAAATGAGGATGAGACCAAACGTCCTCAGTTTGAAGCAACTTTATAACAACAACGTATTAAATGACAATATGAAGATAATGAGAAAGAGATGAGCCTACAGAGAGTTATCACAAGAATCTGCAGCTCCACTCGACTTTATGGAGCTTTATAATGAGTTTCAGCTCAATGTTTATCTGTCCGACCACGACTTTACTGATGTGGTTCACTCTTACTGATTTTTCCCTCAGAGGGTGGTAGAGACCAAAAACAGACCTAGAAGAGAGCAAATGTTGCACTGACGTTCATCGAGTGGCCAGAAACTCGTCTCTGAATCTGTAACAGCTGGATGTGCTAACAAGTTCGCCTCGTTGACTTGAAACTTCTACTGCGCCCGAGTGGTCAAAACAGAAAAATCAGTTAGAGCAGGTTTATGGTCTAAGACTCAAATCAGTCCTCATAAATGTAGAAGAAGTGGCTCACTCACACTCACACACACACACACACACACACATTCTCACACACACACACACACACACACACACACACACACACACCTGGCTGGAGTCGGTTTCTCTGCCGGGATGAAAAAATATGAGACCCCACAAACACACCAGCTGAAGGCCGCTCTCATTGTCTCTGCTGTGAGTGTGTGTGTGTGTGTGTGTGTGTTAACGTGTTACTCGATCTGTGTTTGTATGTATGTACAAGGCGTTCAGGTGTGTATGTGTGTGTAAATTTCCATCTCTACAGCCTCACCTCTCTCTGACTGTGTGTGTGTGTGTGTGTGTGTGTGTGTGGGGCTCAGGACGGTGTGTGTCCTGAATGCCAGAGGTGTTTCTGCATCTCAGAACAACAACAACAACAATAACACCGAAGCCTCCAGTTTGCTGTCGCCGTCTGAGCTGAGGATTTACAACAGACGCACCGAGCTCAGCTTCCTGTTTCTCCGTCCATCTGTTCTTCTACTTTGTGTCGCTCATTGATAGAAACCAGCAGTGAGTCAATCTATTGAGACTTTCTGTAGAAATGTCTGTTATTTGTCTCTTATAATGTGATTTATGGGTTAGAAGATTTCAGATTTCTCAACCACATCAGGAGAAAAGTCAGATATAACCGTTGTTTCAACAGAGTCTTTTTCGTTAAGTTTGCTTGAATTTGTTGCTGAGCTTGAAATCTCTTCTTCTTTTAACGTCTTCAAACCTTCCATCCTCAAACTTTCTGATTATTTCCATGTTCATGTGAAAATATTAGAGATTTTTAACGTGGACTTTTGGACCTGACTGAATACGATATAAATAAAGTTGTAATGAACCAGAATCATCCTTTAACCTCAGCCCTTGTGTGAGTGTGCTGCAGATTTATGTGATAAAAATTGACTGATCGAACCTTTAAATCGATAAAAGCGGTCGATATCAAACTTGCACATTAGAATAAACGCGGTCACATTATCTGGTGTGTTTCTGTCCTCCTCCCTGCTGCAGCTCTCCGGCTCTGCGTCTGGAAAGCTGCAGGAGGGCAAAGTGCAGCGCTCGCCGCCCATGCATGCAGCCGGGGGAGCGCTCGGCGGCAGCCATCTTTACGTTCTTATCTCCCTCCCATACGCCCCCCCGCAGGCCAGGCTCAGCCCTGCTGTAATTGACTTTCTCCCACTGAGCCCGGTGGAGGCTTCAGGCTGCAGAGCTGCTCTGAAAAACCTATTACACACTGCTGCACACCTACACACTGCAGACCTATAGAGAGAGAGAGAGAGAGAGAGAGAGAGGGAGAGGGAGGAGGGAGCGTGTCTCTGAATCCATCCAGAGAAGTCGACAGCTTGTGTCTGTTGATTCAGATCCAAACAGGTAGGAACGACAGAAATCTGATTTACCAGCTTAGATGAGTGCGAGGGTGACGGATCTGTGTGTGCGAGTGTGTGTGTGTGTGTAAAGGTGTGAATGCGATCAGACAAAAACCAACCTGCAGAGGCTTGAAACTTGTTCAAGTTTGTGTAATCTATCACAGCAAACATCGTGTCTGCTTTTATTGTCGGAGTTATGTGAAGAGGAACGGGCCTGCAGTCGACAGCGAGGAGGAAGACAAGGTCACTGTTTGCTAGCGCGCCATAAATTCTCCTATAAAAGTCAGTATTCAAATAAAGGCCGGCCGTGGACAGAGCGAGAGGCCGGTGAACAAACACTGAGGGGCATGAAATCACTTGGTGAATTTCTCTTAATGCACATTTGCACAGAATAAATTCCATCAGTGCAACAACAGTCGTTTCTCGAGTTTCTCTTTTTTAACAGAAATAATGTTGTCGTGCTCCAGTTTCCAGATTTCTTTGCTCAACACAAAGCTACCGTCCATAAAACTCAACACGGGTCTTGCACAAGGGAAAAATAAATATAAAGGTGAAAGATCAAAACTGGAGGAACGTGGACGGTCAGACGAAGGAAAGCATACGGCGGCTGAGAACCGGCCTTCGTCACAGACTCAGATCCTCCACTGCTGCTTTTCTACAAAATTATAGATGTGCTCCCAAACTACGGAAACTAACCAAAGATACGAGAGAGGCAGGTGTTGAAAAAGCAGATCTCTTTTTCCAGCTCCGCTCTCGACACTGAACCTGCTTCTGTCCCTCGTGCTGTGTTCAAACGACCTTGTGCGCCTTCAAATGTCTTTTTTATTAGTTGATTATGCCTTTAAATGTCTTGCCTTTAAAGGTCATTCAAAAACACGCCGTTCTTAAATCACCTTTTATACCTTTAAATGTCTTTCTTTTATTTGTTGATTATGTTTTTTTAAATGTCTTTTTTTTATTAGCTGATCTTTTCAAATCGCTCACTTTCTCTGCGAAGCTGAGCACTTTCATTCACCTGTTTCCTTTTATTCTGTTTCCTGTTTTTTTATTCCTGTTTGAATGTAAAACACTTTGAGCTGCCGCATAAATAAAGACTATTATTATTATAATTAAAATGTGGAGGATTCTGAGTCCTACAATTAACATGTCAATGGAAAAATCTTCATTCAGACCATCAGGTGTGAGAAAACTCAGACCTGCTCTGAAGAGGTGTGTTGACCTCTTCTTCACAGTACGAACCTTTTATACTGAGACTTTTTATAGTTTGACACGTCTGCATTTTTAGTTTGGTCTATATTTTGTATCTACACGTCTGAGGGGAAGAAAACAAGCCAGAATGACTGAAGGCTGATGAGGAGATCAACACGAGCTGCTCTGACGTAAAACCACTGTTGGAACTGATAATAATAAATATATGAGAATAATATCACATTTATAGAGCGATGAGGAAGAATGAGGAAGAGGAACTGGAGGTTGGTGCATCTGGTGACACGTCGGCCTCTTTTCCTTCTCTGGTTTCTTTAATCCACGATTTGGAAACGGTGAAAAAGACGAGAGGATGTAAATGAAGACTGATCTAAAAATACATACGTACAGAAAACTGTGTTGGCAACTGGTGAGAGACGGATTCGTGTTCGCTCGCCTCCTGTTTAGTCCTGAGTGGGTTTAACAGAATAATTTAAATAATTTAAAGAAAATGAGTCAAATTCTTAAATTTTGGAAAATTCACAGAGCAAGAAAATATTTCGATCTTGTTTTTTTTCTAAGCTGCTTCACATTTGTGCAGAATTAGTTTAGTTGTCTTTTACATTGTTTTCCAGTTCAGATATTTGTTGCGTGTTCAGGGAATCAGTTGCTGTCAGTTGGTGTCATTCCACAACCACTAGGAGTCGCCAAAGTCAGAAATGTTCAGACGCGACACAGCAGCTTTAACATTGTGAGGTCGGAGAAATTGCTCTACTCACTGACAGTGGTGGAATGTAACTAAGTACATTTACTCAAGTACTGTAATTCAGTACACGCTTGTGCTACTTTATACTTTATATATACGCATTTTGCTGATAATGTTTCTGTACTTACCGAAGTAACATTTTGAATTTTACTTGAAATGGAGTATTTTCAGCTGGTATTTATATTTGAAATGACATGTTTCTGCTGAGATCTTTACAACTTCTATATTTAATATTTAGTCCAATTATCAGCTTCAAACTTTGCTGGTTACTCAAACTGACTGAGCTGAAAATGGATTTGCGTGTTTCTCACTTTTCGGTTCAAGATTTAGAAAGAGAGAGAGAGAGAGAGAGAGAGAGAGACCTGTGTATTTCTTTTCTCAGTCTCAATGTTTTATTGAAGGGAGAGTCTAACTAGGTCAGCCTGTTCAAACCAAGCTCGCTCTCTCTCTCTCTCTCCCTGTCTCTGTGTCCTCAGTTCACTCCGTCGTCAGAGCGGAGAGACGGAGAGAAGAGGAAGAAGAAGAAGAGATCGTGGAGTCGTGGAGGAAAGAGGACTGGAATGAAGGGATGCAGAAAGAGGGAGACAGATGAACTGAAGGACACGAACAGTCAGAGGGATGTGGGTGATGAGACTGGACGGATAGAAGAAGGATGAGGGGAGGAGACAGTAATCAGTGGAAGAGGGGACGGTAAGGAGAAGGACTGAGAATGGAAGGAAGGAAGCAGGGGAAAGAGGGAAGGATGGAGGGTAAGGATACGAGACAGGAAGGAAGAGGAAGGAGAGAGGGGAGGATGAATGGAAGGATGAGGGAGGTAAATGATGGAAGGTGGGATGGATGGACAGATGTGCAGAAGGAAGGAAGGGAAGCAAAAATGTGGAGGATGAAAACATGTCAATGAAAAGAGGAAACTGTCTGTGAAGCAGTAATTCCTCTGTCCACCCGTCATCTGTTGACCTCTTCTGCTTCACACTGATGCCAATAAAAAACCCTGAACACATCTTTTCTCCAGAGACCTTTTCCAGTTTGACGTGTGCAGGCCGTGAAACTGTTGGTGTGTTTCCCAAGTGCCGACATCATGAGGCTGCGTGCACCAACCAGAATGACAAGGTTTTCATGTGCATTTTCAATGTATGCATGAAAAAATCTGAGTGGAAAAAAAAAAAATCTAAATATTGGAAAAAAGTTTATACACTTGGCTGAAGTGGAAAAGTTGAATCAATAAAAGCATTTTGGGCCAATGGAAACAGAAAACCTCAGATCTGTGTGCGATGAGGAGACATGTCATCACACACTAAACTAACATTATCCATCGTGTTTTCCTCTCATCTGAGGTTTGACTGAAGCCTTTTTTTAATGACGCCACCTCGTTGTGTCGTCTTCTTCTGCACTGCTTTAGTGGCATCTGACTGGATTATTAGCGCCACCAGCTGTTTCTCCATGAACCAACTCCTAATATTTGCATAACATTTGCTGATGGAATCATCTTCTGCCGATTGTTAAAATTTTACGTTTGGAAATCTGGACACTGTGAGGTTATGGCGTCCACGTGCACGGACATCACATCACACATCTAGTTTTTTTACATAGCCAATGCAAAATGCTTTGAATGTTTTAAATTTTGTTACAAGCATATGATGTCTTCCTGCAACTGTTTGCAGCATTTCAAATGAGCCATGTTGTAGCTGTGACCGTCCAAAAGGGGCAAAAATGTTGTGATTTCATTTCAATATATTTGTTGTTTTATCAGGTTCCAATAAGCTCATATAGCAAAGAGAAATAAAAAATGCATATCAACCAAGAGCTCCGGTCTTAAGAGGTTGCAGGGAACTTGTTATCTCACAGTGTATGATAAGCTATTTATATGTAGATGATGGTCTGCAACAAAGAAATGGTGGATGGACGTGCAACGAGTCCAACTTTCATGCAGGACATGTTGTCGGTTAGTGCCCGCTGCCGTCTTGTGAACCTGCATGTAAATGTTGTGCTGTGTGTATTCGCCATATTTGTTCTTACATATATGATGAGATGTAATCCAGAATCCAGCAGCTCATCATAGTTCATGTGTTGTAGCTATGGGGGCTTTAATTAATGAGACGCGGCACATGTGTAGCATGAGTTCAGATTCCCTGAAGCAAGTCTGAAAAATGAAATGAACGAAAAATGAAATAAGTGAAAATACGCTGTGTGAAACCTCTGGAGTGTTTTCTGATCCCTCACTGACCCCGACAGCTCGATGCATTGCAAACAGAAAACACACACTCAAATTAAGATCTGACAACACACACACACACACACACAGCTGTGCCTGTGTGTTGAGCTCTCCGGGCCACCGTAGAGCTCCTACAGACAGAACAACATCATTTGTCTGTGTCTTCCAAAGCTGTTGCACTAAAATGGTTCAGTTTGGTTTGAGGCACAAACTGAACTTGTTTACGTTTCCAGAAAGATGCTGGTTTGATTGCGACGGCTTCATTAACGTTAGGGGACCTTCACCATCACGGTTGTAATAATAACCTCATGTTTATTAGTGAACGATCACGGCCATGTTTAAAAGAAGCAGGCAGTGAATGAGAGCAGCTGTGTTGCAGGTTCATCCATCAGCTCAGCCTCCTCCCTCTGCAGACTCTGCAACAGCCTCACCTGACTTCCCCTTTGATTCAGCCTGGATTCCTGCAGCCGCTGGACGGCTCCGTCGCTCCACCAGAGTGAAATGTCATTTCAGGACGCTGTCTGAAATGTGTTGTTTCTGCAGGGAGGACGGTCTCTGCCGCTGCGAGTGTCTGCAGACTGTGGCTCTGCAGACCCTGGATCAGTGTGACCACCTCACAGCTGCTGCAGATACTGACACTGATTTTAAAACCACGCCACAAAAAAATATTCTCATTTATTTAATCTGTGATTTTGTAAAGGGAATCTGGTCAAACAGTCTGTTGGTCGGGGACTTTTCGGGGGGAATTCCACAATCTGATTACCTTGAAGTTATTTTAATGAATGGCTTATTAATAATGTGTTTTTATTCAGATTCAGTCATGATGATATCAGGACAGTTCAACTAATGATAATAATAAAGTTAGAGTCTAAATTGGAGACTAACTGCTTTGTTGCACAGAGCTGAACAAAGGAAATTACACACTGATGTATTTCAACGCCTATAGAGACTGTGTGTGTGTGTGTGTGTGTGTGTGTGCGTGAGAGAGAGAGAGAGAGAGAGAGAGAGAGAGAGTGTGTGTGTGTGTGTGTGTGTGTGTGATCTGGTCTGCGGGCTGGAAAATCAAAACAACACCCAGAGACTGACTGCAGGGGCTGCCACACACACACACACACACACACAGTCTACATGCCTTGAATTAATACAGAGAGAGAGAGAGAGAGAGAGAGAGGCAGGTTGTGCATTGCTATCCTTGGAGAGCCTTCATGCGCGCTCCCCATCGGGCGCGTCGCCGGGTTTGCGTGCGCGCCCCCGAGAAATAAAGAGAAAAGAGGAAAAGGAAGAGGAGGAAAGAGAGAGAGAGAGAGAGAGAGAGAGAGAGAGAGGTAAAGCCGCCGTCCTCTTCCTCTCCTGCTGCTGCAGTGTCTGATTCTCCCTCCACCATCTTCATCATCACCACCATCATCCTCCTCCTCTCCCTCCTGTCTGTGTGTCTGGGTCTCCCCCCTCCTCCCTCCTCCTCCTCCCTCCTCCAGTGAAGGCACGGCCAGATATCACGGCGACAAAAGAGAGAGAGAGAGAGGAGGTAGAGAGACCTTGAGTGAGACTGAGGGGGAGAAAGAGAGAGAGAGAGAGCGAGAGAGAGTGTGAGAGAGAGAAGGAGGCTGCAGACTCTCCGAGCAGAGAGGAAGAGGAGAGGAGGAAGAAGAGACAGAGATAGAGGAGTCTCCATCTTCGCCATTCCAGTATGTTTCCTTTCTTTCTTGTGTAACGGAGCAGTAACGTGGAGCAGCTGGTGGCGCTGTCTGCAGCTGCAGTCACCTCCACCAGCCTCCTATACTGCTCCTATAGGGCTCAGTCATGCTCGTGCTGCTTCACTGCTCAGTTGTGTTGACAGTCTTGTGTGATTTGCCTCCACAGCTCTGACAGTGTGTGTGTGTGTGTGTGTGTGTGTGCTATAATGCTCTATAACACTCCATAGTGTGTCAGTCATGCTTGTGTTGTCTCAAGGCTGAAGTCTGGTCACAGCCTCCTACAACGTTCCTCTTCTATGTTCTCCTTCTGCAGCGATTCTCTGCTGCTCTTCCTCCTTTGTTGCCAGTTTTCTGTCCACTTTAATATTCCAGTTTAATCTTCTGCTGATTTTCCTGCAGTGACCTGAAGTGTCTCGCTCTGTTGTGACCTTATGGCACCTTTTGATTATGTTTATGCTCGTGCTTCATTATCATTCTCGTATATAATTTCTCTATTATTACTTTGAGGCGCCCTGTGCTGTGTAATATCTTATAATATCCTTGTAATATTTCCGTAATGTTCCTTCGGGGTGCTGTGAAGCCTGTATTGTTATGTATAGTGGCTATAGGATAGACCTTAATAGGATATGATAATCCAGGCCGGGGCCATTGTGTGTAATATTTTGTATTCCTACAGGGTGTCAGCCAGTGTCAGTCTCCCCATAATATTGCTATAATTCTTCCGCGGTGAGCTGAAGTGTTCCTGTGCTGCTAATTAGTGAGTCTGCAGTGACCTTATGGCACCTTTTTATTAAGTTTATCCCCCTGTTTCCACAAAATAAATATCACACACACACGTAGCGTCAGTCGCTTATATTAAGGGTTATGATATTCATGAAGTATTTAATGGCTTTGCTTGAATCTTTGCAGCAAGTTATTGACTCCTGCAGTAAAATTTGGGCAAATTAACACAAGTTTATGTCGAACTCTTAAAGTAGCAGAAGTGAAATAAATATTTCTGAGTTACTTCAGTTGGAGTAAATACGACTTTTATATGACTGAGAGTAACATACAGGAATTAATAATGAAATGCACGAAACACTGTATAAAAATATGCAGCTGAAATCCACCCTGAGATATTCAACATACATCAAGTGACATCATGACGTGAAACCTGGAGCACATCCAGCCGCCATCGTCCAACACCATCATCACAAGTACAGTGATATAACGTCTGCTGGAGTCGTGTATCTGTCACTGCAGACTCCTATAGAGTATAACACGTCCTCTATAGTCTTAACATGCCCATGTAATGTTTTCATGTTGGGATCAGAGCATCAAACTCAAGTCGTTTAAGTTTCATTGCTGTTTATTGGGAGGAAGGTTTTTTTTTAATCTGGAGGCTCCAAGTTTAAAAAGACAGATTCAGAGTCAGAGAAGTGAAGCTCAGACGTCCTGATGTGTTTTTGAATGAATGATTGAAACTTTGCTGCAGGATTCTTTTAACTTTCTGACGTCCATCTGTAAAAAGAAAGCGATGGAGGAACATAGATGGATTGCTGTTTTGCAGTTTGCAGTGAAACTCTGCATGACATTTTGTGATGTTTAAACTAGATTAAGGCTGTTTTATTGTTCAGTGGCGCAAAACAGACGTCAAACCTCTTTATTTCTTTTGCATATCAGTCAAGAGTCTCCACATGGAACAAGTGTGGACGAGTAAATTTACATCACATTTATTCATTTGGGACATGCTTTTCTACAAATGAGGCACAAAACAGTGACAGGAGATGAAGGTGAAGAGCCAACACACTCCAGCAAAACAAAAAGATACACTCTACATTTTATAAAAGTGACTTAGACCCATGTTTGTACATTTTTTTTAATCAAAAACAAAAAATGAAAATGTAAAATTTTAACTTAAAGCTGCACCGATCAATACAAGATTAAGTCTAATGTAGAAGGAGAATTATTACCAACTTTCATCTTCTGTTGTTGTTGTTGTTTACTGTGTTGTTTTCGGCCTCAGCTGATGAAGCCGTTCACTTCCTGTCCTGCACCAAATGTCTGACTGACAACACATTTAGCATTAGCTGGTGAAGGAGCCATATATTTATCTCAGGAGATGGTGGAGACCAAAGCAGAGTTAAAGGAGAGTGAATATTGGATTTTCATTCATCGAGTGACAACAAATTAATGTCGCTGCATCTGTAAATAGGTAACTTTTGTTAACTCGTGTGTCGGTGCTGTGTTTGCAGTTTGCTCTGCTGCCCCCAAGTGGCCAAAGATATCAATTACTGCTGCTCCTCTCTGAAAGACGACTTAGCATTAAGCATTACCAAGCAATTTGTGTCCAGTGGTGTCCAGTTTGTCAGTTAGCTTGTATTTTATTCTAGTTATTTTTCATTGGTTCGTGAGCTCATTAGTCAGAGTCCAGTTTGTTAACCAGCTGATTTTTTTCTTGTTTGTTTGGTTAGAAGTTCAGTCAGTTAGACAGTGTGTGTTCACGTCAGTTAAGCATTACCAGTGTTATATCTTCATCATTCTGGAGGCAAAAGAATATTGGCTGGTTGACCTTTGACCTGCTCTCGTTGGTTTGGAACAATCGTCTTCTCTGGACGGGTGGAGACAAAACAATAACCTGGTTCAGTCAGACCTGAGTTCCGGCTCGACGTGGCTCCGGTAGTTGGTGGTTTTGCTGTGTAAACACTGAGATCAGGTGGACTCAGCTGAAAAGTAATGAAAGAAAACCCCCCCCCCCTTTATTTCCCGTCGGCTCTCTGCAGAGACAGAGCAGAGCTGGTGATCATTCATAACTCCAGAACAAAATAAAGCGTCCTCCTCTCTGCAGCCCGGCGCCACCTGTGTGTGACGGAGCATATTAAACACAGGCTCAGCTTACAGTCGACTGCTGGTCTCACCTGTAGGTCTGTTCACAGGCTCAGACCTGGTGCGGCTCCGTCGTGAACTGAGCTGTTGTGTCTCGACGTCAGTCAATAAAAGTTTCTCTCTTCTGTCATGATAACGTTTTACTCACCAGTTTAATTACAAAGATCTGTGGTTACAGCAACAACATTGATTGCAGATTTACCCACAAAGTCCAGGGACCCATTTCACTAAATTTGCAATATCCAAGCTGGGATTTGGAACATGAGCTGCACGACTGGCTCAGCTTCCTGTGAAGGCCACGACTGCTCAGTAGTCCAGTCGCTTCCTGCTTATCCAGCTCCGCCAATCTTACACATAGTCGCTAATTAGCAACTAATTAACAACTTTTGCATGAATTGTGTCCCTTGACCTGTTCAACCAAAGAAAAAAATGGCGCTTCTTTTAGAAAGCCGAACAAATGGCTCATTAAATCTCTCTGTGTTTACTTAACCTGGAGCCTTTACGTTAATGTGAGGTCATTCAATTCAGGCTTGTAAAGCTGTAAAGCTGGGCAGACACTGAAGCAGGGAACAATGCCAATAAAGTTTATTCAAACAAAATAACCAAATCCTCAATGTTTACAAAAAGAAAGACTTTACTTTGTGCAGTAAGATCAGAGTGAAGAACGAAGAAAAACAACACGGAGCCGCCGCCGCTGGACGATGCAGACAACATGGTGTCTGTTCTGCATTGAGGTTCAGTTTTATATCACAGCTCAGTCTCAGTCAATCCGACAGTTTTAGCTCCAACATGTAAAACACAACTCCAGTCATATTAAAAGGAGCTCGCTGCAGCCATGAGGGAAATCCCACCGAGGAGCTGCTCAAACTGCAGACAGCTACATTTCTGACATTTTAGAAATCCATCCCATCGTCTGTGAGCCACATCGTTGATCAATGCCTGGCAATTAGTCAGACGTTGTGACCTCAAACCGCACCTCCAACGACAACCGATCTGGCAGAAATTCGGCCCGATTCTAAAATTAGTCCGGAGCGACCAATTAAAATCTGCCAGTGTCTGTCCGGCATTACGGAAAAGTCCAACCTGGCAGGAAAAGTAACTCGAGCAGTTATGAGACATTGACATGAGACTGACATAGAAAATCAGCATCACATTTGTCTGAAAGAAGTTTAACAGACTGTGACTCCATGATGGAGCTTCAGCTGGTTACTGTCGAGACGGTGATGAAACCGTCAAGTCAAACCACTGAGACCTCATCTGAACTACCTGTCTGTCTCTCTGTCTGTCCGTCCGTCTGTCTGTGGTTTATTAAATCTGAGCTGCTGCCAAGACACCCATCAATCTGATTAACTCATTCTGATCAATGGAGGTCAGCAGCGCACGCACACACACACACACACACACACACACACACACACACACGTAGCAGGAGGCATCATCCACTTTCTATTCTGGAGCTCCGAATGACTCATAGTGTAAAAACCACACACACACTTTACAATACATTTACACACACACTAGTTATCCACACACACACATTTTTAATGATTCATCGTGGGTAGATCCTGTTCTTCGTGAAGTGTGTGTGTGCGTGTGGAAAATCATTCATGTGAATGGCAGCTGTGGAAGCCAATTTGAAGCCGTCATTAATTCCACGTTTTAAATTTGCTCCATCTGCCGTGACTTCTGACCTTTGACCTCCAGTAGTCAGTTGTCTGTCACACCTCTTATCTCTGAATCGAGCCAAACTTTCGACGCGACTGAGAGTCTGTCTGCATTAAAAGAGAAAACCTTGAGTCAAATATCTCCCTTTGTCCTGGTTTCTAGTCATGAAAAGAGACAAATTATGTGCAGAACCACCTCCGACTCGGCTGAATGTTTTCTGGTCACACGCACTAATGCAAGCAGGATTAACGATTGGGGATCGCTGTTGCCACCGACGGCCTGCCTCGTCTGCTTGTTTCAGATCATTAAAGCTTCACTCACTGACCACATCCAGCCCTCGACCTGTCAATCACAGAGCCCCGCCCCCCCGCTCTGCACTGACGGAGGTGAATGATGGCGGAAGGAGGGGCCATGTCAGTTTGATTGAGACTCTGCATATAAACTGGATGTTAAATACATCAATTAGTGACATCAACACTATAAAATCACACTTTAATTTTAAAGGAATTTATAATTTAAATTTTACTTTGCTTCGCTGCAGTGCATTAAGCTGATTTTACAGGTGAGTAATAAGTAACCAGCATGCTAAGAGCTAACACATGTGCTAGTCAATCACATAGATCCTCAAGAGCGGCTGTTAACTCCCCCGCTGGCATTTTGTTCTCAGGATTGTACATCATTCATTGTACATCAGGAGAGAAAAGCTAAATAAGCTCGTTAACTGTCAGTTTGGCTCATTAACTCTGCCACTAATTTTGGGTTCAGACGACACGTATCAGTCTGAGAACAGCCGGACCAGACAGACGGGGGCATCACAAGCAAGAATGGCAACTGACAATTGATCGTTTTAGCCCATTTGGTGCGTCATAGCCTCATGACATCCCAACAGGAAGACCGGTCCGAGTTTGACAAATGTGTTTTGTGATGATGACCAATAGGAGCTCAGAGAACTCTTCAAGTATAAACAACTTTTCCCAACACAAGACAACCAGAACCATCCACATTGCTGTTTTAGTTTGTTGAGTTCATTTGTTTATGTTTTTGTTCGGGAATTCGGTTCCTGATGGCAAGAACTTATCAAGGTTTAAAGTTCATTTATTTGTCATTCTACAACACAGGGTTGCAACAAAATGCAAGTTGTAGTCCCTTTATTGTTTTGCAAGGAAAACTGTTTTTCATGCTGTTGTGTGGAGGATGAATTGAGTCTCAGTCTGAGGAAATAAGCTGCTCTGTGGTCTGGTGATACGTCAGCAGATACTTCTGTATTGCTTGTCGGACGGCAGCGGAGTGAACAGGCTGTTGCTGGCTGGGTGTTGTCAAAGAATTCATGTCAAAGTTCAACAAAATCTGTGCAGATTTACTTTTTATGTTCTGGACTTTTCTCGCAGGAAGTTACATTATGTTGATGCCATTTGGTGCCTTGTGATAAATTGTTGTAAGACGATTGAAAGTACGGCCCTTGTTTTCTACACAAGAGTGAGATACAGAGAGTGAGCAGAGATTCACCATGTTCTTCTGTGTGAATTCGTTCTTCTATTATCAGATGTGCATTAAACAATATGCTTTTTAAAAATAAAGCTCTCCATCGTCCTCCAAACAAAATCATCTCCATGTCGCTGGTTATAGTAAATGTTTCCTGCAGACATGAACCTGATCGTCAATGAAATCAAACTCACATTATTGGAGAAAAATCAAGTTACTGAGAAGAATGTAAAGACTTGTTATTCACAGTCTTGAGGTTATAGTTGCAGCTTGTAAAGATACTGACTTCAGTTATATTAAACTGCATTGATGACTCACAGATTGCTAATAGGAATTACTTTTGTGAGACCTTTAACCAGGTGACTTTTTTACAGCGCTGCAGTCGTCTGACAACAGAAACAGCTGTTTTTGGTCATCACGAAAAGTAAAATCCAGTGACCCAGTCGCCTGCAGACATTTAATACTGCGACTGTGTGCAGATACTCAGAGTAGATGAGCTCCTACGATGAGGCGAATGTCCTCTGACAGAAGATAGTCTGAGGGCTGAAGAGGACTTTATCTCTTCTGAAGTGCTGACACGACACCACAGACCTGGTCATCGAGCTGTGGGGGAGCGGGCCGCCGGTGCGAAAATCTGCAGCGTGGACCCTTCGCATTCCTACATCTACAGGGTGAACGTGAAGAGTAGCGGGGTTCACTTAGTAAACCCTCCAGAGGAATCAGGCCAGTTCACGTGTGGAGTGGACACATGTAGCTTCCATTTATTGAAAATGAAAATCTCAAAAACACAGAAAGAAAAAAGGCAAGAAGAGTTCTTTCTGGTTTTATTTAAGGTAAATACTTCAAGATGAAAACGTTAAAACACAGAGTAATTTCCCATTTTTGAAGCCCACAAAGAAATGCAAAAACTAAATCTTCATTTCTATCATTTTTTTTTTCCCTCTTTTCCAATCAATACATGAACCAGAGCGCTTTTAAAGCCAGCAGACAAAAAATGACTCTGTGGAGTTGGTTTAAAAAGACGAGATCCAAAAAGAAAGAAAGAAAAAAACACGAGTGCAGGAATGTAATTTACTATGCTAATGTCCAATTCCCATATGCTTTCATTGTTGTTTAGCATGCGGCGTTCAGCTGTCTGAATCCAGCATCGCAGTCAGCTGCCGCCGCCGCTCAGACGCTCTCTGTGATTGGTCAGAGGTTAATTGATGCGGCTAATCACCCGATCAGTCCAGTCTCCATGGAAACCAGGAGTGGGGCCGATGTGCAGGAGGGAGTTGGGGGCATCACACCAGGCGGCTGCTGCTTTTTTATTTTTTTAATTTGTGTGTTTACGCCATCAACTGTACAAACTGTACTGCTGCAGAGCGCTTTGTACATCAGACACAGTGAAACGCATTAAAGGTCCATTCTGTCATTTTTTAAAACAGCTGCTATAGTTAAAGTGCTGCATAGTGTGTAGTATTTATATTCATTGACAGTAGTTTTCAGTGGCGGAAGCAGCAATTTAAAGGTAGAATTATTTAAAGTATCAGAAGAAAATAAGCTCATTATGCAGATGTGCTTTATTCAGTGTGATATCATCATATCTATTATTTGATTACGATGATTTTATTTCACTTTATTATCGGAGTATTCTTTTGAAATGTGCGTCCCAAACATTGTTTCACATAAATAACAAAAACGACATTTAACCGCGGCTGAATTGCATCAATTCATTCAGTCCCTTCAACATTCGTCCACACAGGAGCCGCGAGGCCAAACTCTGATTTAACAGTTTGACAGACTGAGGAACAAAAGCGTTCTGTTCGCTCGAGCCTGTGGGACTCTAAAGCTCCTGTTTGATGGCACAAGCTGATATTCTTCAAATGAAATACGAGACGGGTCGGACGCAACGTTACCTGCCGGACGGCGTTTCTTTTAGTATAAGCAGCATGAAAATTGACTGGAGCGTTCGACCCACAAGCTTCAGAGCAGGTGTGAAGCAGTTTAACCCGTCGAGCTTTAAGCTGAACAGACGGACGACTGCACCGCGCACCGATAACACAACAACAGGATCCGTGCGTTTGCTCCGTATCACCTCAGTCTCCTTAGAAAGTAAATGCGTGGTCGTACCTCGCAAATACAATCTATTTGTGCACTCCAGGTCGACGAAATATTTCTAGGAGGAAACTTCAATCTGTGTATTATGGAAAGTAACTGAGTTCACTGGGAGACCAAAAATTGTCTTCTTTGGATTAATAAGTGAATTCCTTTCACACCGCTCCATGAGTCTGTACAATGCTGATGAATAGAGTCGTCCTCAGCGTCGAACAGAGAGAACAGTCGGAGAACTTCAGTATAAATGTATTTGGAGTTTCATTATCGTCTGTGTAAAGTGTGAAGAGGTGAGTTCATACAACTCTGTGTGAGTTAGTGACAAAGGAGGCTGAACGTGTCTGATTTATTTAACTATGTGCACTCTGGAAGAAATGAATGTTTCCACTGAATCAGATGAAGATTCATCTCCATTTGAATCCAGTTAGAGCTGAGGATGAACTGTGTTGAATGCAGGAGTGAAATCTAAGAAGGGCCCTGGTTGTAGTTTGATCTAAATGCTTCAGATTTAGGTGTAGAAATGTTACAGCTGCATCTTCTGCTCGTATGAAAACTGTGTCCAGACTTGATGAGCTGCCGAACCTCAACTCTTTCACAACAACAGGATGTTAATCACTGAGCTCTTTCTTTGCTACAGGATGTCTTTCACATTTCAGGAATTATGTGAATAGAACAGTGAAAAATAGACACAGACGCAAGTTCAGCTGCTAATGTTTCCAAATAAATACTCTGCAATTGTGAAAGTCAGAAGGCCGAAGAAGAACCGGCAAACAAATTCAACAGGGAGGAAGAAGAAAAAAACAGGCGCGTTTCAGGAAAACTAAGATTTGACACATGGTGCAAAGACAAATAGTTACAGAGCGAAGGGAGGACTCAGACTAAATACACCTGGAGGGGAGGATCACAGGTGATAGCACTCAGGGCGTGGCAGCCAATCAAACTGGAGGGAAACACACACAAAGAAAAGAGAGTGAAGCCACTGAAACACACCTGAAAACATACTTTTCCCACAGAAAACAAGAAATAACTGAAGTGAAAAGCAGGACAGCTTCTGTTCCTGTGATTGACTGCACAGCAGCGAATGAACGAAGCTGAATTATTCCCTTTATCAAACAGAGAAAACCAGCTCATTTGTCCCACAAGTGTTTGATATTGTTACCTTTTAAAGTCTTTCTTTGCCTTCTTATAATTTCCCCCTTATATCTTTTTCTACATGCTCGAATTCTCTTGTCTTCCTGTTCTCTTCCTCAAGTTCTTACTGTGTTTAACATCCAGATTTTCACCTCATGGTTTGGTGTCACTGACAAACACAACTCTGTTAAACGTATGTTAATATTTACTCCAATGAGCCACAATGGAACTCTGGAATTTATGTGGTGATATTTCCCTGCACAGGTGGAACTTTTGACCTGCAGGTGGCGCTAAATGAAAAGTCAGGAGATGATCATCAAGCTTCATCCATCCTCTGGGAACCACAAATGATTGGCTCTTTGAGTTTACACATCATGAACCAATCAAACTGGCTGCAAATGTAAATGTGTCGCTCGTGTCTAGAAAAACTCAGACTCTTGACGTGCAGAACAGACAGACAGACAGACAGCAGAGCAGACAGACAGATGTGCAGACAGACAGATGTGCAGACAGACAGCAGACAGACAGACAGACAGACAGACAGACAGCAGAGCAGACAGACAGATGTGCAGACAGACAGATGTGCAGACAGACAGCAGAGCAGACAGACAGATGTGCAGACAGACAGACAGCAGAGCAGACAGACAGCAGAGCAGACAGACAGACAGACAGACAGACAGACAGATGTGCAGACAGACAGATGTGCAGACAGACAGATGTGCAGACAGACAGATGTGCAGACAGACGTGCAGCAGCCCCGCGTCTCTCTCCTCCGTCTCTGTTCACTCGTGTTGTTTGGTTTGTTCGCTGCAGCGTCACATCACACACCAGGTGTTTCTGTTTGTTGGGTTTGATAAAAGTGCTCTGCTGTAATAAAACACTGAGCTGCTGTCGAGCTCCGCCGCAAACACACACCTCACCTGGCTGCTGTGTGTGTGTGTGTGTGTGTGTGTGTGTGTGTGTGTGTGTGCTTTGTTTGGGCTCACAAACATTTGCCTGTGAGTGTTTGTGTTAGTGTGTGTGTGTCAGACTCTTCAGGCCTGAAGCTGGAACATTTTTAGGGAGTTGTGTCATGTGACTAACCAGCATCTGTAAGGATGTAATTGAGTCCTCAGGTTGTTGGGACATGTTGGGATTTCAACATGTGAATTCCATTTTCTATACAATTAGTTTTTATTAATTTGCTGGAAATGACTTTACGGACTAACCTGAACAGGAAGCTGCTGTTACAGTGACGACATCTGGGTCGTAAACTTTTAAAACACTCTCGTCGTTCTTCTGTGTCCTGAATGTGTCAAAATGTTGTTGCTGTTGTGACTAAAAAAACTTTACGCGCAGATGCAAATCACTCAAACCAGCTTAACCAGCTCCTGCACCAGTTAACAGAAAGCAAGACACACAGACCTCTGCACCGTGAAGTCAGTTTCTTTCAGTCCATCCACAAACTCTGCTCAGTTGTCATCATGCTTTTGCTTTTGCTCGTATGTGTGTGTGCGTTCGTGGTTCATGCGTGTTTCTGTCTGTCTGCAGATCAGCTGAATATTTTTTGTGTGTTTATGTCTTGGGGACGTCTTTGGGTTGCGGTGATTCAAAATTTTTGAAAAACCTATTTCATTAACTGTTCTGTTTTATATCGCTGCTGGCTGCTGATTCCTCACTTGTCTGAACCGACCAGCAGGGGGCACAAGTGATGAACAACTGCTTCACTCTGGGATCTTGTTTCGTCAGTCTTCACACGACACCGGAACGATTTTGTAGGCCGGTTAGATTAACTGCAGGGAACCAACATGATGCTTTAGCAGGTAACTGACTGGTGAAATTTAGCTGATCGCGAATGATTGACTTGATGGAGCAAAGTCTCCCGAGCACGTTACGTGATTATTAAATGAACAGTGAGAGCGACGGTGTTGGCTTTGACCTACAGGGGGCGCTGCAGCCACCAGGGATCTGCTGAAGTGTCCCGGTATCTGTGATCAGAGAGAAACATTTAACATATGTTTCTGTAGTTTTATGGCAAAATTGGTGAACCTACACGTCTGCGTGTGTGTGATGATATACAGTAAGTGTGTGTGTGTGTGTGTGTGTGTGTGTGTGTGTGTGTGTGTGTGTGTGTGTCAGTATAGAGCTCTGCATCGTATTGTACCAGACAGGCAGAGTGTTGGACTGAATACTAAACAGCTGGAAGCTCCTCTTCACACAGCAGCAATCCAGCCATATAGGACACTGTGACACACACACACACACACACACACACACACACACACTGACGACTCGAGCACGTTTTTTTATTTTGTGCTTCAATAATTCAGGTTTGGCTTCCATGACACCAAATAGATTAAAGAACTTTAAAAAACTCATTTTTACATTAGTGTTCAGACTATTACACAGAAATATTGTGTATAATTATGCATTGATGTGCTCACCCACACACATATGGTTGTATTTATATTATGTTTGTGAGGACCTTCACTGATGATATACATCACCAGGCCCTGAAACCAAACTGTAAAGGAATGAAGACAGAACAAAATGTTCCCACTTTCCACAAATGTTCTAATTTTCAAACCATTTATTTCCTCAAAACTTCCTCACTTTCCTAAAGTGTCCTCACTTTGCAAAATGTAGTTGCTCCGAAGAATCTTCTTACTCGTCATGATTATACAAAAGGTCCACTCACTATCTAAAAATCCTGTCTTTCCATAAATGATGTCCTCCCAAAAAGAACTTGTCCTCACGATACAAAACGTCCTGTCCTCTCAAACACGTCCTCACTTTCCAAAAATATCCCAACTTTCCAAAAATAAGTGACTTTCCAAAAATATCCACACAATCCAGAAATTCCTCCCTTTCCATAAACGTCCTGATGATCCGAACCGTCCTGCTCGAGGTCTAAAAGCCAAACTGGTCCTCGCAGAGATGGAAGCACGAGAACACATGCAGAGGCTGAACGAGGACACGGACGACGCAAACACACGTTCATGAAGACGCACACAGAGACATGTTGGTACATCGTGTGCAGGGAGGACACGCATGGACACACTGCAGCATGCACGCACGCACACACACACACACACACACAGTCATTAAGTGTGCAGCCCACTCACTCGTATAGTTTCCAGGGAGGTGGAGGGTTTTTTTTGCAGCTGAGCTCTTGGCGGTGGAGGGAGGGAAGACTGTGTTTGATGTAGAGTGCGTTGGAGCGCGCTCAGTGGAGTGGCGGCCTCAGATGCACCCGGCCTCGGTGCGCTGTGGCACCATAATGGGAGTAGGCTGAGAGTTCAGGCGAGGCTGTCCAGAATTTACATTTATATTAACGCTGCAAACCCCCCCGAGCTGCACTGCAGCTGAGAGAGAGCAGCACGCAGAGCTGCCGTGTTCACGTCTCCATCGTCAGACCCTCGTCTCTCCTCTCTGCTGCTGTTTGCGTTGAAATGCTCCCAGCGAGATCTTGCTGTAATAAAAACAGCCCGTCGAGAGATTTTTGTGTTATTTAAAATTTTGAAAAAAGAAAATGCAGTAGGTTTGCTCGGGTGGCGTTTGTGCGGTGTTAGCATTGCAGTGGTCATGATGACAACAAAGATGATGATTAATAAGTGTTAGAAATCTCAAGCTTTATCTGTGAGTGGATGTTTGCCTGTTTCATCCACAAAGACAATTCACATACTACATGAACATAATGACAGAAAGACAGCTACATTAAAGTGCAAATAATAATGTGCAAAATGAATTTTAAAAGGCAAGTAAATGAGCAACATTATGGTTATGGCTCGGTTTTGAATCTGGATTGAAGTGTTCTAGTATCGTCTGAAAGTTTGTTCCAGGTCTGTGGTGAGTTTCAACTCAACACTGTTTCCTCTGAAATGCACCTCAGGAGTCAAAGTTTGTATTCACACACACAGTTCTTCATCTCTCGACCACCTGACGGGGTTCATGAGAAAATATTTGCACTTTCATATTGATTTCAGATGAGTGATTGTCTTTGTGTGTGACCTCTACTCTCAAGCTTCATATCAGGATGTCCTCTTTTCCATATCTGCATCATGTCTTATATGATTGTATCTAACAAACTGGAACTGGGCTGGAGTCATTATTGCAGTTATTATTATCCTAATTACGACGACTGCAACAGCTTTTTCTTAGCAAATCAAACACAGTAAAATATGAATTATTTACAACTATTTTTCTATTGTATAAACGTCTCTTGCAGCTCTGAAGGACCTCTTTTATCCATGTTGTTGGTCTTGTTCTGGGTCATTTGCTGGCTACGCTGGAGGTCACTGAAATGTTTTCAGCAGTGAATCTGAGAATGCTCTCCAGAGAAACACCTAATTGACTGAATGAATTAAATGTTATGCTGTAGGTTACTCAAATGTTTTTTAGCGCCGAGGCTGCGCGACCTCTCCAGAGAAACGCCTAATTGACTGAATTAATTAAATTTCACATTTGAAAATATCAGTAAAAATGTGTAGATGGTATTTGGGAGTCTCACAAGTGTCGAGATGCCATTGGAACGTTATAATTATACATTTCACGGAAACAATTAAGTTCAGGAGTCGTCCACAGGAAGCGAGCGGCCACCGCTCGGTGTCGCGTTCAGGAAACGGCTGCTTACAGGTTTGATTCCTGCAGAACTGAGACGCTGCTGTGTTTTGTTTCTGCAGATCATGACTCTGGAAGACGGCTTCTGAAATTCTGTTTGGTGCAAAGACTCTTCAGCTACATGAGCAGTACTCTGAGCTCTGACCAGGTAGCTTCACTGTCCACAACCACCAGGTGTTTTTGTCCAAATAAATAAGTCAAACTATTTGTTTTGCATATTTTTCATTCATCGTTGTGAAGCCAGAACAAAGAGAGAAAGAACTTTGAAAGAACTAACGACAAACACAAACTCAAATGTGGAACAAAGAGTAGAAGAAATATAGAATATGGTCGACACATCTGACCTGACTGGAGATAAAATGATGTTTCATTGAGAAGTAAAGTGGGAAAATTTTGAATCATATTTCACAAAAATAACAATAAACATTTGTGGCACTAATGTTACAGCTTTTGAGATTTCAGGTCACTTGTTTTTATTTAGTTTTTATGTGTTTGCTGTTGGATTTTCTAACTGGTTGCTTTGTGCCCAGGAAACACACTTAATTATGTGCATGATCACATGTAACACTGAGTTAAGTATAAAACAGTTTCAGGTTGTTGACTTTGTGTTTTTCTCTTCAGATGGAGGTGAATGTGGTTAAGAAACGCCATCGCACACGATCCAAAGGAGTCAGAGGTACGAGTCCGGACTTTGATCTGAGTCACTGCAGCAGAAGAAACATGCTGATGAATGTATCGTTAGAAACATGACGAAACATCAGGATGAAGCAGGAATGTTTGAATGAACATATCATTAATAACAGTAATCATTTTCTTCTGTCTCCATCTGAAGCCGCTGTGGAAGCTGTAACACAGGAGCTGTTCAGGTAGGAAAACTGATCCACACCTCAAAATAACGTCATCATTGTATTGTTCACTGTTCTTGCATTCTGTCACCACTTTACGTTCATGAAGAGGAAATAATATTGAGAGATGTTTTCACAGACGAGATGAACGTATTGTCAGTGATGCATCAGGTGCAGTGATGGAGAAACGTTGATCCCATTGTGGAGCCTCAGATTCAGAAGAAACGCTGTGGATTTTTTCCTGGTTGTGGAGTCATAAGATTTTAGTCAACCTAATCTACAGCAGAAAGATTTAAGAGCAATGCTGCAATTTAAAAAGACTCCAAGTCGAGCACTGAAAATGTAAATCCAGTATTAGAAGTAAGTACAGACATCATCAAGACACCACTGGCCCAGAATCACGTTTGCTTTGCAGGACGAGAGTCGTGTCGAGTCGTCTACACGTTCGAGCGGTTCGCAGCCAAATTCGAAGCAGGTTTGAAACCGCGTTCATGAACAAACATAAGACGGAGCGTGAGACTAACAGGTGGATTGATTGGTGGTATTTTTAAAGCCGGAACGGGATCCGAGCTCGAAGGCAAAAATGAGACGATGAGATGTTGTAGGACCGAAGAAAAGGATGATATTGTGACACGACAGCGGTTCAGCGTCATGTTAAGTTACACCAACGACAAATTTGAGCAGTAATTCACTACATTTTGTGACTTTGTGTCACGACTGGAGAAACACGCACAGTAAATGCTGAATATGACAGCTACCTGTGTGTGTGTGTGTGTGTGTGTGTGTGTGTGTGCAGGCGGGTCGTTTCTGCTTCACTTAATCTCATTTAGTAAAACTGACAAATATTGGTGTGTGCAGCAGATTATGGTTGAACCCGGTTTGATCCAGGTCAATGCTTCACTGTAAACAACATGTCCTGTGTGCGGCGCGCGAGCCCCGAGCAGAGACACTCAGCATGATTCACCCAGAATTTAAATGTGATGGGTGCTGGTGAAGACCGCGCTCCCCGAGCCCGACGTGGACAGAGACGCTTTGAAGTGAGCAGCGGTGACTCACGCAGCAAATACTGTGAAACACCGTTCGCACGTCACGAGCGACCGCTGAATATTTCTCATCAATTTTATTTTCTTCCATCACTGTCGCTGACTAATCTGCAGGGATAAACATATATAAATTAATTTATCACTGTGGCGTGGCAGATTCTGGGAGGAAAGACATGTGGCCGTGATATTAAAAGTCTTCCATGACTTAATTTTAATTGCTAAATAAACTCGTCACATCTGTCGGCTCAGTGAGAATCTGATCTGCTCTCAGCTCTGAATTTAACTTTACCTCCAGTTTGAAAGTGATTCTCGTCCCGTGAGCTGTTTGTGTTTATGCTCCCCTGAGGATGAATCCTAATGTTTCTAACATTTGGCCAAAACTTCCACCTGTACACAAGAACTAAAACATTTCATGGATCTATTGTCAAGAACTTTTTGTCTAAACAAGTTGCTCTCATACATTTTTCATTACTTAGACAAATAAAACATTTCTATAATCTCTTGTCTGTATTGTCGGGATGTTGACATCAGTAAGTACCGACGCATCGAGATCAAAAAATAACGCTGGAGTCAGGAAACTTCCTGAAAGAAAATATTCAGTTGCTTTGGAAACAAGTGAAAGTTTCTCACTACAGAGGAATAAAGGAGTGAAGATTTTAAGACTCAACGCAGCAGCTTGTTAAGGTTAAGGTGGCACTGATGCATTTTGGGAATTATATCATGATTGGAGAGCATGTTTGACATTGTATAGGGGAATTGAGGACTACACACACACACACACACACACACACACACACACACACACTCAGGGCTGTGCTGGGATCAGTAAGTCAACACTCTCAGTCTCTGCTCTCACACTGATTGATGTGCTGCCTCACCTTGAACAAACTGCCTCCTCTTCCTCCTCCTGTTCTTTCCCCCTTTTTCACATTTTGCTCCTCTTCCACCTTATTTCCTGCTCCTATCTCTCCTCCTCATCTTCCTCCTCCTCATCTTCCTCTTCCTAATCCTCCTCCTGTATTCATCTTATCTTCTTCCTCCTTTACCTTCTTGCCATTCTTCTCTGTCATCCTCCTCCTTCCTCCTCCTCCTCCTCCTCTTCCTCCTCCTCCTCCTCTGCCTCCCTGCGCTCGTGATGTTAGATTCCTCTCCTTTATCTTCGTGCTGCTCTCGTTTTAGCCCGCAGTTACAGAGTTTATAGATCAGGTGATGTTGGGTGGAGGGTGGGTGGAGCTCTGCACTGTGGGGGTCAGAGGTCGCGGGTGTGGAGTCCCTGAAGCTAAGCGGCGTGCGTTGGCTGGCGGTCTGCGTGTCTTCAGGGTAGAGAGGCCTGAAAGCTGCAGCGGAGTGACTCAGAGCTCCGGAGAAATCTGCTGCCGACTGCAACCACGATACAAAAAACCCATCCAGACAGAAACACTTCAAACTGCTGCTGACGCTGAAACAAGCTCAGATGAGTCTCCAAATTAAGGCCACATGAAAATATTGTGGAGAATTCATCCTTTATCTTCAGCATGTTCACATTCTTCCCTCTGTGCTAATCTAAACCTGGACGGCAGGAAGACCAGCCTGGTTTCATACACGTTCAGATTTATTAACCAACGCGAACAGGAAGTCTGGAGGATCACAGCAGCACAAGAGGCTGCGCTGGTGTTGACGTGATCCAGGACTCACTGATCCATGATTTTGAAGGATTATTACACCAAAGTTATCACAACCGCATCTTTTATCCTCTGATGATCACAAAGGGAAAAAATAGAAATACGACGTACATGCTTCTACCGTTTGATTGGCCTATGTGTAAATCGGCCGATGAGGTCATATTGTGACCTCAGAGTTGTGTCAGTACAGTGGTCTCATTGAAATGAATGAGGGCTCTGAGTTCCTTCATACAGTCCTGTTGTCTGTATGAACGCAACCTGTCGGAGTCAACCCCGAAAAGCTAACGAGCAAGTTTGTATCTTGCTTGTTTGTGAAGGACAGTAGCTGAAGTCGGCCCAGAGTCACGATCCACTTCTCCGGCCTTGATCTGCATGTTCGTCGCCCCTCAGTCGTCATGTTGCATCATTCAAACTCCCAGCCTGTGTTCTGACCGTGTGTTTCCTCCTCAGCTGTCCCACCCCGGGCTGTGATGGCAGCGGTCACGTCAGCGGGAAGTACGCCCGACACCGCAGGTACGAACGGCTCCTCACATCCTGTGCACTGAGAAAGAAAGATTCAGTCCTTTGAGTCAGTGTTTGTATGAGTCGAAGGACGTCTGAGACTCTGGACTCGGAGACATGATTGTGTCACCTGACTGTTTTCTTCTCATACAGCTGTTTCTGGTTTTGGCTTCCGCTTTCTCTTTGGCCCAAAGTCTTTTGGTCTAATTTTGTGTGAAGTGTGTAAAGTGTTGCTGAGGTCTGAGGTTTCTTTCTGTGATGTTTCAGGTCTGGTCAGATCCTCTTCTTTACTGTAGCTCACTGTTATTATAAAACCAAAATGGGCGTGCGTGAGTCAAAGAAAGCAGTTTTTTTCTGAGGTATAAGAAAACTTTGCTGCTATTGTCAGAAGCATCTTTTGTTAAATGTTAAATGGTGTGAAATCGGCTGAGGAAGGGACAAGAATCAGATTTTGAGATTTCTTTTATTTAGCTTTTATTTAAAAGACTCCAGAAATAAGGGTCTTTAAAAGGGCACTTCCTAAATTTCCATTAAAATCAACCTGAATTAATTCAGTCTGCAGGTTGCATCTTGTTTCATTTCTTGCTTTTCAACTTTTTCTTTTGATTCTACAATAACACACAAATCACACATGAGCAGTGTAAAATAGATTCTATATATCTGTACATTTGATGTTTTGTGGCATAAAACTAGTTCAAATGAAGGTGATTTATTATTTCTTTGTCTAAAAAATTATCATATAAGTGACAAACTTCACAGAAAATATCATTATTCAAATGAACAGAATGAAAAATAAAAACTAGAAATGACTTTTCTTGGTGGATTATTAGGGGGTGGAGTTGGTTCCAGCCAACCTGCAGGCTTCAAACGTCTCACTCAGCAACTCCCAAACCGAATCGCACCGACAAGAAATGAGCTCACGTCACGGTTTCAAAGCTCCTGGATTGGCAGCGTTTGCAGGTCGCAGCCTCCAGCTCAGTAAATCCGGCGCTCTGTCACAGGGCCGCAGATAGAAAGGCAATCAGGCCGAGCGTGGAGCTGTGAAGTCCTCGGGTCACGCCGAGCGATGGCCGTCCGTCCGGAGGCTCGAGGGGTCGGACCGCCGGATGGTTTCTGCCTCAGATCTCTGACGCCTTTGGAAACAGTGAATTACCAACAAACGCAGGGGGCCGCTGCCGAAAGTGACGCTCTGTTCGAGTCATTTCAGCCCGTGTCCAGAAATGTTCTGAAGTAAACCTGCGGGCAGAGCGAGATCATCGCGCTTAACCTGCAGAAACATACGTCTTACCGAGGGAATCCATCGAGTGCTAAAGTCTTAGTATTATTCCAAACCTGCGACAGGATGTGACGATTTCATTTTCTTCTAATGCAAATAGGCTGCTTCCATTTTTTTCCTGAAACAATGCGGAGCCGCAAAAACATTCTTTTGCACAAATCCCGGTCAAAACATCATAAATTTTATAAAACAGCTGAAATATAAATCAAAGCAACTGTACTGAGCTGCACTGAAGTCGAAGTGGACCACAGAGGTTTTCCACTAAAATACAATATCATTTGAAGCCTGAATTCGAGGCTGCGCAGGAGAAAATTTTAATATTTAAAAAAAAAAAAATCAGATTTAAGCATCCATTATGAAATCAAAGCATTTGTTGAGATGTTTTGAGGTTATTTTGGTTCATCTCTGAGGGATTGTTTTTCAGCGTCGAGGCTGTGGTGTGTGTGTGTGTGTGTGTGTGTGTGTGTGTGGGAGGCGGGCGTATAGAGGTTGCTCGGCTCAGGACAGCGGTGGTTTGACGCCCGAGGTAACACAGAGATAATGAGAAGGGCAGGATGGCGAATCGCTGGCAGAGCAGACTGATGGTGCTGCGAAGGGCACAGAGACGCTCAGGAAAATTCAGCGTCAGGCACACGGAGAGTCAAAAACCAAAATAAGAGCTCTCATCATTCCTTCGTTAAAATACTCTGATGACATTTTTAAAGGATGAGACAAAATGTTTGTGGGAAGACGAGGATTGAGATTTATAAAGCTGCTGACTTCTCCCTCTTTTACTTCACTGTTGTGTCCTATTGCAGGAATAGTTGATTCTCTGGGTGCAGAGATGTCAGTGTTCGTTCTTGGTGCTGAAGATTTTACTTCAGTTCATCCTGTTAAAGTTCGTTCACATCTGCTTTAAAACTAATATTTTGCTGCAAATACAATTCATGTCAATGACATCACTGCAGTTCTCTTTAGTTTTTCACATCAAATTCAACTTTGGTGAATTTTGAAGTGGTCTTGATGGTTCTGACCTTTCAGAGTCCAAAACCTGTTGTAACCTGTTCTGTCTGTTCGAGAATGACCGTTGGTGGCTGTTCCAGAGCTTTCGATCACAGCACGCGGTCCGACTGAGCAGAGGGAGTTGCCCAGCTGTCATGTCATTGTAGATGTTCAAATTTCCATTATTTTCCGAGCGCTTGAATGACTCCTCGTACACGTTTCACTTAAAAGCTGAGGCTCTTTCTCCACGTTGGAAACGGCAGCAACAATCTCACCGTTTCTCCTTTTATCGTCTCTGATAAACAGTCGTGCCGACAAAACTGCCGAAGTGACAGAGAAAGAAAGACGGAGGTAGAGACGCACAGAGCCAGACAGAGAGAGAGAGAGAGAGAAGAAAAGAGAGAGAAGTAGGTCGTCTGATGGTTCCCTCTCTGGGGAAAACAACGGCTGAATCATTTAATCAGTTAATCATGGGCTGATCACAGGAGTGTACAGTACACAAACGTCTGATTTCACAAAGACGCTCCGAGAGGGAAAACACAGAATCTGCTCCATCACATCCCCTGTTTTCTGCCTGTTTTATTCCTTCCATACAGTTTGGGAAGTTTCCTCTGACTCCAAAACACAGATCAAACATATTTAACCTGCTTTATTTGACCTAAGTGTGGACACGGACGTCAGCTTAATCTCAGTGTCCAGTTCAGAGTATGAAGACAAGTCAAACTAACAGCTGTGATGGACAAAGACGATGAACTGCGAGACAAAAATGTGGAGCACGGTTAAACCATTTTTCTTCACCGGCTTCTTTCTGACTGTGTCTGTCTGCTGTTTGACTGTGAGACCGAAACAATGAGCTAAAAGAGGCTCTAAAGATCTGAGAGGAAACTGTGGATTTGAGTGATGATTTGATGGATTTGTCACTTTGACTTCTTTCCCATCACACGTACAAAAGTCATTTAACCCACTGTTCATATTTCACTTCATTTATTTATTTATCGAGAAGAAGGAACATTAACATTTCGGTCCTTTCTATAAATATGTTGATTAGTGCAAGTTCAAACTTGTAATTCTTTACTTCCTGGCTCATTTATACAGTTTGTATGTTGGAACTGAAACAGAGCTTGTGAATGTGTTGGGCAGAGACATGCACCTCTTTCACACTGGACAAAAACCCCCATTAACACCCACTAACATCTGGCTTTTGTCTTCAGCGTTAAAGGGAACAATCTGCATCATTCAGGGTCCAATGACTCTGCAGCGATCTCAGCTGTTTGTCAGCGATGGAAACAGGTCACACTGATCACGACCCGTTTCTGTGTCTTCAACATTATTTATCAGTGAGTTTGAAAGAGAGACTGAAGTCAAAGATATAGAAAAAGTGCTGTAACGTTGTCTCCACGCTGCTTCTCCTGTTCTCTACTCTGCACGTTTGTGACGTCGAACGTGACACCAGAAAAAAAAACAGACAAGCAAACTCGTCTACTGACAATGGGGAAGGAGTCAATGGCCTATTTTTAGCCATCTGAGCTAATTTTGGTGTAAAATAGCGATGTTATCCTTTAACCTAATCTGTCTCTGACACACAACCTCCACATTTCTCCTCTTCCCTCATCACCTGCTGGGATCTATAACTTCTGAAAGCAGAGACACAGTTACTGTTGTTCATGGGGGGTCGTCAGGTTCAAAGTCACTGTCTCTCCCCCCTCTGTTTCTTTCTTCCTCCCCTACCTTTCTTTGTCTCTCCCTCCCTCCCTCCCTCTCCCTCTCCGTCTCTCTGGAGGATGTCACCATGGCGACAGCGCCGTGCGGATGCTGCAGTATGAGGACCAGGAGGGATGCAGCCTGTCTCCCATGGCAACCGCTAGTATAGGATGTGAACATTGTGTCGCCCACATTAACCCCCCTCGCCTCGCCTCACCGCTCCCCCTCCCTCCCCCAGCTCTTGCATATACCCCCCCCCGCTGCATGTTGGTGCCAAAGCGTTGCCACGGCGATGAGTGTTGGCATGTGGCGTTGCCGCTGGCGGTGATCCCACCTCGCCACACATACTGTACCTAGATGTCATTATCACACTGTCGCCTGCGTCGCTCGCTTCTTAACGTGACATGGAAATGAGAATGTTGCAGCTTTAACCGTCTAAATAAATAATCTGACAAATCAAACCCAGCCGTGATTCGGCCGTTATTAATTCATGAAGAAGCAGATCCTGTATCAGATATGGATAAACAACATTAAAATGTACGTCTCACTCCGCTGGTCGATACTGATTATACCACAGTCGCAGAAAATACCTGTTTCTGATTGGCTGCCAGGTGGCGGCCTCAAACCGTTCTGATCTGAATAAGCACTCAAGGTATCAGGTAACTGTAGCAACAGAACTGAAGCTTCAGGCTCCGACAGAGTGAAACCGGTGACCACAAACACACTGTAAAGGTGGATTTAAACACGGCTTCTCTTTGTTGCTGTGAGTTGATACAGTACAGGAGACAATGATGGACTCCCAGGTGTCTTCAGAGAGACAATAACGCACTCCTACGTGTCTTCGCAGAGACAATAATGGATTCCCACTCGTCCACATAAAGAGAATAACAGACTCCAGGTGTCCAATTAGCGAAAGTAATGGATTTCCAGGTTTCTGAATAGATATAAAAATGCACTCCAGGTGTCCCCATAGAGACAATAGTGGACTCCAGGTGACCTCATAGAAATCATTTTGGGGTTCCAGGTGTCCTTGTAAGACAGTAACAGACTCCAGGTGTCCACATAGAGGCAAAACTGACTCCGGGTGTCCTCATGGAGACAACAATGGATCCAGATGTCCAAGTAGACGCCATAATAAACCATGTAGAGACAATAATGGACTCCAGGTGTCCTCACGCAGACAAAAATTGACTCCAGATGTCCACTTAAAGATAATAACATTCTACAGTGTCCACGTAGACGCAGGTGTCCACATGAAGCTTGTCAGGTGTCCATATAGAGACAGTCAGGCACTGCAGGTGTCCATGTAGAGATAATAACAGACTCCAGGTGTTCACGAGACAAAAATAGTGCTGCTACCTTCATTCAAACAGGGTATTTGATGTTGGGACGACATAAAAGTGTTGTCCTCAAAATATTTTGCAGATATATTTGGACAATGCAGAACTTGAATCTGATCCTCGTTAGAATCAGCCGATCAATCGATTCAACACACAGTTTCTAATCAATCACATCATGCATCATATCAGACTGCAGCAGATCAGTTTGGTGAGAGGAGAAAATGTAATGTGTGAACCCCCCCTCCCCCCTCCCCCCTCTCTCCCTCTCTCCCTCCACATAATTACCATGCCTAGTCTCTCGCCCTTGTCTGCAGCATTCCCTCGTTTCTGATCTGCTTTAATTACCACCGGAATTTTAATTGGCGGGAGGCAGCAAGGTGGCTGAGGTCACACACGCACACGCACACACACACACACACACACACACACACACACACACACACGAACACAGACAAGCCGACAGCTTATACGGTAAAAGATGGAGGGATCATTTAAGGAGAAGTGTGTGTGTGTGTGTGTGTGTGTGGTAGAAATATACTCTGCAGTGTTAATATGGTGAATGAAATTGATTTAATCACAGTTTCTCTTCTCTCTGTCTCTAATTTTAAATTCTATATTTCTTACATATCAAGAGCTGCCATTTCATGAACACGTTCACGTAGTTAATGAGATTATATGGAATCGAACGTACGTCTTCACGGTGTGACTGCGGTAAACATCAAATCTGCCTGTTTAACCTTCATCATCATCATCATCTTTTTTTGCTACCTGTCATTCTGCACATTGTGATTTTGTATTTTAAAAAGTTTATTCTTATTCTTATTAAAGGTTAATACAAGGCTTGAAGAGAGATGTATATTTTAGTAATTGATTGTTGTGCGTCTCACACAAGCTCTTTTACCAAATTGCGACTCTCTGGCTCCAGTAAATGTGAAATTATAAAAAGAGCTGGTGGCACTTCACTGCCTTCACTACAGTTAAGTTCATCTCTAGAAAGAACTGACTTGATAATTCATATGAAAGCAGGTCTGAGGCAGGATAACACTGATTGAAACGGGGTCACTTTGGCACTTGAAGAAAGAAAAGGAAGAAAGTCATTGTTAAATGGTTAAACTGTTTTCTTTCTCTGCAGATCCGTCAGACAAACACGCAGCGGTTTCAGTCAGAAAAGCAGCGTCACCTCCTCCAACTCGCCCTCCAAACACAAAATAAGCTCTTTCATATGGAAATGCACTAATTGATTTCCTAAAATCCACATTAAAGCCGTGTATAATTGTGCTTGCTGTTTTGGAGCAATTAAAGCAGAATTTTCCCAACAGTTAATGACTATAATGGGATTTGCGTAATTGAGGCCCCGGTTGAATAAGCTTTGGTTTTTTCGAGGCTGATTCTCCTCAGCGAGGGCGAGTGGAAATCCACTGCAGCGTCTCAACACGACCACAGCGGAGGGAGTCGCAGCACTCTGACCTTTGACCTTTACACACAAAGCCATTCCTCCTGATGACCCTCCTCATGCTACAGTTTACTGTGATAGAAAACAGATCTCAACAATGAGGATTGACATTAGATGTATTTCAGTTTGTGTTTTGCTGCTTAGGGAACTGGTCAGAGTGAAAATAAATAAAAGTCCCGTCTATATCTCAGGCCTCCATTTGGGTCCTCGCTGTTTGAAAACTAATTGAAACACCAGATGTGAGTCGAGTGAAATCTGTGAAAAGCTGCAGGGCCTTTGGTTATTTTTATGTTTTTTATGTGAATATATTTTTTTCACTTTGCTCAAATGCTGCATTTAGTTAATTCTCTCTCAGGACAGTCACAGGCAAAAACAATAGTTTCAGTCAATTACAACTAGCGATAATCAAAAAATATGAAAGGAAAGGTTCAAAGTGCGTCTCTGTCATGTGATCCTGTCATGGTGAAAAAGATAAATATACTTCTATGGGACAATTATGGCCGAAAATGTTTCTCATTTGTGCCATTTTTTTGTGACACAGAGCACGATCTTCAGACTTCAAAACAAAAAACAAAAAACACAGAACAAAAAAAGGGGTCCCCGTAATATTCCTAGTGGGACTATTGTGGAAGTTTTATGAAGTTTTCAAATGTGAAAGTAAAGTTTTTTCCTGCCGTACAAACTTACAAAATTAGTTGACATTAGCAAAATTAGCATGGCACAAATATAGCAGGAAATAATGATAATAAGGAGACAGTTTGGGTTGTGTTTTGTCCTCTACGGGCTTCCATCAAGGAGATTTGAAACTCAACGTTCATCCACACAACAACGTAATATTTCTGAAATAATATATGATCAGTATATTACCAAGTTGGGTTGTTTATGGCCGAATGTTGGCGAACTCAGCACAGGATCAAATGTGATCTGGCCCATGTGTTTCTGCCAGATTGGCTCGGTCTTCAGTCTTATTTGACCCGAGAATCGGCTCCAGTTAGCGGCAGAAGAGCGAACTCTGGGCAGAGAAGCTGAAGATGAAATTGCTCGAAAGATCAAACAGTAAATAAGAGAAGAAAGATGGATGCTGATCATGTATGTGCCCTTTGTCTCGCTGCAGTGTCTACGGCTGCCCGCTGGCCAAGAAGAGGAAGGCTCTGGAAAAACAGCCACTGGAGCCGGCTGCCAAGAGGAGGCCCTTCCTCACCTCCTGCCCGGGGGAGGAGGAGGAGGACGCCAGCGCCTACACCGGCTACGAGAACGAAGCCATGGAGGTGGGGGAGGGAGGGAAGGAGCAAGGGGAGGTAGTGGAGGAGGACGAGGAGGAAGAGGAGGGGGAGAGAGAGGGAGATGAAGACGGCGACGTGGAGGACGAGTTCTCGGAGGACAACGAGGAGCAGGGAGAGGAGGAGGAGGAGGAGGAGGAGGAAGAGGAGGAGGAGGTGGAGGTGGAGAGGGCGGATACAATGACAATGGGAGGAGGGCGGGCGGAGGAGGAGGAGGAGGGGATGTACGAGGAGGAGGAAGAAGTGGAGGACGGGGACGACGAGGAGGAGCAGGAGGACGAGGGAGAGGAAGACGAGCAAGAGGAGGAGGAGGAAGAGGAGGAGCAGACTCGTCAGCACGGTGAGTGTGTGTCTCCTTTGCTTCCGAGGGAAATATTCAAACAGAGAATTATTGTTTTTCAGTGCAAACTATTGTAAAATCAGATCCAGACGACGATGCACCAAAACTTAGGTAGACAACTATGTAAATCTGTTGCCTCACAGAAAGAAGTTCTTGGTTTCAAACCTGTCGTCTGAGCAGGTGTGAAACCCACGCAGGTACAGGAAGAACATACGGTTTCCTCCCACAAATACGTTCAGGTCAGGTGAACTGCTCGACTGTGAGTGTGAATAGTTGTTTATATTTAGTCTCATGAGAGTGTTTATGGCTGATCCAAGGTCAGTTGTCTTCAATATCTTATTGACACAGTTAAGATATTATAAATAATCGGCTCCATGCTGTTTCACTATAATGGAAAAACAAAATTATTGCCCATTTGGAGGATTTACTTTGAAAAGGGCTAAAAGTGACCTCATGTGTCCTCATGGAGACGTGAGTAATGACTCCAATTATTCTACTCTTACAGTTACTATTTAAGAGGTCACGTTTCTGGAAAATTTTTCCACAGGTCATATGTCAAGTTTTTGAGCAAATGCGTTTGAGAAGATGCTGTTTTTTTGGGAGGACAGTCTCTGAGTCTTCCGTGATGGATGCCAAACATCTTGTGAGAATGTTTCATGTTCGATCAACATGGAACTTTTCTATAAGGTAGAGATGAACCCAGCAATGAAAGGCCTCCACGTTCTGGTCCTGGCTTGACCCGGCGTCCAGTCTCGGTTTGTGGGAGAAAGTGATGAGAGCTGTGAATCTCTGGCAGACCAGATGCTCTGCGCTCTCCCGCCCGCCGCGTTTCCCTCGATTCCCCCCCAACACCCCCCGTGTCCTCAATCGCTTCTGACAGCGCTTCACGAATAATCGGGAGAGGAGCTCTGCTGAGTTATTAACTCCCACCCTCCCCTCCCCTCCCCGCTCGCCTCCTCGTCTCGGCGGACGTGTCACATGCGCTCTGCCTCGGCTTCTCCTCCTGAGAATATTTATGGCTCCTGAATCGGAGCACCTCGCACGCCTCCTTTTTTCAATTTCTCTGCTCTCATTCGCCGTCTCTGTCCCCAAAATCAACAGCGAGGCTTAGCGGGGAGAGCGGCGGCGCTCTGCACAGCTCTGGGTTGTGTGTTTTTTGTGAGTAAACAGTGGATGGTAATTGGGAGGGATGCAGCTAATGTATTCAGAAATATGTGAGAAGAATCTGGGTTCATCAGCACTGCTGAGTTTATTAGCGGCTGCATGAGCTTCGTTTCCTTTTCATCTGCAGGATTTTTATTCTATGAACGAGGAGACAGTCATATTATCTACAAAATGAATCCATTTACTTTTTGACCAATTATCCGCTGTTTATGTAGTTTATAGTGTAAAATACTGAGGAACTGTGCTGATTTGTAGAAGCTGGCTGTGATGTGAGATGGGTTTTGTGTTGAGATGCCTGAACGCTGTAAAGCCTGAGAGGTTTGTTTTTTCTTCCCTGACAGTAGAGAACCACTACAAACCCAGTGGACAATCAAAGCTCATTCCAATTCTGAAGGACGACAACAACAACAGCTGCACCATCGGCGCCGGTAACGGCACCGGAGAGGAGTACGAGAACTACGACGAGCTGGTCGCTAAGTCGCTGCTCAACCTGGGCAAGATCGCCGAAGACGCCGCCTACCAGGCCATGACCGAGTCCGAGATGAACAGCAACTCTTCCAACAGCGCCGGGGAAGACGAGGACGACGAGGAGGACGACGGCAGCGATCAGGGCGACGGGAAGGGCGAACTGAGCGTGGACCTGGACAGCGACGTGGTCAGAGAGACGGTGGACTCCCTGAAGCTCCTGGCGCAGGGCCACGGCGCCATGCTGCCCGAGGACGGGTACCCAGAAGGCGCCATGGTGGACGACGGCAGCCACGCCAACGGGCGGCCCGGCGTCGGGGTGAGGCTCCAGGAGGACGAGAGCGAGGAGGAGGTGTGTCTCAGCAGTCTGGAGTGTCTGAGGAACCAGTGCTTCGATCTGGCTCGGAAACTGAGCGAGACACAGACGTCCGATCGCCCCGGCCTGCACCACCAGATCCCAACAGACCAGCAGATGGTGCATCACCTGAGCAGGTAGGAAAGTATTCATGTTCTTGTTGATTCCACATATTATTTTATCTTTATTTTGTCCCACATGAGCACAATTACTGTTGGCATTTCTACTGTGACTCACCTCTGATTTGAAATCTGGGTTGTCTGAGGTCGCAGAACAGTTAGAGGGCGCTGTTCCTCTCAAACTGTGAGGCCTCCCCGGGGGGGGCGAAGGGGGACGTGGAGGGAGAGACATGAGACGATGTGAAGTGAAACGGACAGATGTATAACAGTGATCTAAAAACAACGGGATGTTAGTTACTGTCATTCGGCCTGCTGATTCTTCCCCTTATCAACACGGTCGACAGCTGTGACACACAGCTCACAGGGACAATTAAAATAGTTTAAACCCTCAGTGCCTAATTGCCACAGTTTGCATCAAATAAGTAAAATAAAGGAGTCGATGAATGAACGTCCATAAAGGTTTAGCAATCATGGAAAAAGACGCTCGTCATAACTCCAGAACCTGCCGGAAGAATCATCATGTTTTTAAGTTTTCTTCAGTATCAAAGTCATCTGCTGAAAATTGTCCGTATGTCTATGGCTTTATTGCAAACATCCCTAGAATTATGGGAATTGCAGTTCCAAAAATTCGAGCGTGATCGGGGCCACGCAGTCGTCTCTGTTCTGTCTTGCTGGGTGGTGTCATTTCATTTAAATAATGTAAACATAAAATGTACTTTTGAATTACAGCAGCTTATTTCAATACTGATTTGACAAGAAATGATTGGTAAATGTGAATGTATGTTCTGTGCTGAGATGTAACTGACACAGCAGATAAACAAGGAGCTGCTTCATTCATGGTTGATGACAGGACCGTTGTTTTCGTTGCCTTTGATAAAAATGTCACCAACATGACATTTCTGTTAGGATGCCATCTGTTTGTGTTTGCAAGGCACACATCTGTTCTGGTCAAATAGTGTGGGCAGCATTTGTGGAGTTTAAATGAAGTAGATTGTAATATTTAATAGTGTTATTCATCAGGTAAGTTAATTTGACGATGTGCTGTTGAAACAGCTTCTGCAGAAGGAGGCACAGCAGTGTTGGTTCGTCTTTCTCTTCATCTTCGATATTTGGACCTTTTTTCTAACCGAACTAAAGCTCGACTGATCAGCCAGTTTTTCTGTATTTTGTCACCGGTGGTCATTTCTCGTCCTACCTGTCGCTCAGGTACGACAGCTGCCAGCAGGGAGCGCAGGGCGAGCCCAGGTCTCTGGAACGCAACTACTCCGACATGGCAAACCTGATGAAGCTGGAGGAGCAGCTGAGCCCCGCGTCCAGAGGTTATCCAACCAGCTGCAGCCAGGAGGGCGATGAAGACACCACGTCGGTGGCCTCGGACCGCTCGGACGAGACCTTCGACATGGCCAAGGGGAACCTGTCGCTGCTGGAGAAGGCCATCGCCCTGGAATCAGAGAGGGCAAAAGTCATGAGGGACCGGATGGCCTCAGAGCACACGTTCCCCCGTCGGGATCACCATCACCACCATCGTGGCCACGGCGAGCACAGCCCGAGGCTGAGCGGCGCCGGCGAGGAGCGCAAGTCCAGGATGCACCACGATGGGTTGAAGAGGGCGTATTACCCTAAAGGTAGGAAGCGAAAACCCACACACTGACCCTCACTGTGTCATCATCGATCTGTGCTCAGGGAAGTTGTGAGGCTGCATATGTTGATTCTATATGTTTGTTCCAATCTGTCAATCAAAAAGTAGCACCGACATGAAGTCTGTCTCACGTCTTTGGTTTCTCATATCGTGTTATAGACTTCTCAGAATCTTGGAATAAGAAATGGGGAGATAAGAAATAAGATGTAATATTTGCAGCTGGTTTGAGCTCTCACCTGTAGAGCTGCACAGGCTGTGAAATACATTTCATTTTAAACAATTCTCTGTGTTCATGAGGAGCTCACATTATTTCTTTATCCACATGGTCCTGCAGTCGGATATTTCTGGGAAAGAGAAACTGTTGTCTGGGAGGATTTTTCATAGCAGGACTATTTTTACCACGATGGCAGGACTTCCAGAGGCAGATTTAGTTCAGTCAGTCAGTCAGTGTGTGGCTCTACATCATCAAACTACATCAGCAACTTAACAAAATAATGTCACAACAATTTTAAAATATACGTCTTGTTAATTTAGCGCTAACATTTTTACACACTCTTAAACAAGAGACTGTGCAGAATCTTTACAATAAAAGTCAGATGATAAAAGCAATAAAAAACACTGTTCTCTGCAACAAATATTCTGCTTCAGTGTTTGAACTGTTTTCACAAAGTCGTCATCTGATCACGTTTCGTGTCCAAATTGTGCCAATTTCATATCAACTCTTTGCATCACATTTGACCTGAATCTGCTTTTACTCCAAAAATCTGACCTGAGGTCAGCAGGGAGGAAGTTTATCTTGTCTGCCTGACTTATTGTAACCCTCAACGCTGCAGCAGCCGGAGGCTATCAGTGCTGTAGCGGGAAAAAAAACACAGCACTGTAACTTTAATATGATCCAGTTTCCTCCCTGATTCCAGCAGTTCTGTGCACGACACTGGCTTGAATGAGTTTTCTGACCCCTGGGCTCTTAAAACCTGTTAAAATCCCATTGTGTTGTTTCGGAAATGCTGTACATGGCCGCCGATGAGATAATGGGCACTCATTTTCTACATTCAGGACCGACACAGGTTTTTTTTTGCAGATGCATGGTTTTCCTCTGACAGCAGCTTATGTTGTTAAAATAGGCCGGTGTGGGAACATCAGACGGCCGGCTTGTCAGGCATGAGTAATGGCAATCTGCACGGCCCGTTAGGAGAGCAAATCCATCTGTGGGACGCTATCTGCGGCCTATTTCTCTAAATCCACTCAAATACAACCCCGCCGCCGCTGGAAGGGAGTCAGAGCTGTGCAGTCATCAGCCACACAGCCGACTCAGATGGGCTTCAGACCGCTTCATTAGCACGGACCATGTCTTTGTTAGCCCACAGGACAGCTTTCATTATGATCAGGAATCTGACCGAGGACACGAAACTCAGGACAATTCCAGGTGTCAATTTCTGGTCCACAGCTGATCCAGGTGCTGCTGCCTGGAGCTGGTTCTCAGGCCAAATCTGCACCTTTAAAACAGCAGCCTGCCATTTAGTTTCCCTTCATTCATCCAGCCTGACAATGTGTTCATGTTAACTGAGTTCTTGTTGAAATGGGGGATATTTTGGTTTGTGTTCCCGGAACCAATCAGCAGCGAGTGATGTGATTTTCAGTCGACACAGAAGCTGAAGTGGCTGCAGTTTTTTCCAAAATCAAATAAATATGTTGATTTATTTATTACCAACGTGTGTAGCTGCACATCTCATCCGAGCTTGTCGCAGTTTTCAGTTTTTTTAGGAATGTAGGACGATGACGTACTTTTTCTCAGTCTTGCATACGAAGCTCTGATGTTTCTCCAACCACCTGAACCAGACGTCAGTGGGTAAAACATCAGACCTGTTTGACTCAACTAATCTGAGATGGGATTCAGAGATCTGGAGCCAGGTCAAATCAGGCAGCCATTCACGGACCAGGGTCGGTTCTCGTTTGGTCCTTTAATACCAGAAAACAGCCGACACTCTGTTTCCCCGTCGACTCAACACCACCTCCCTCATTTCTCTGTCTCGTCTCTCTGTCCCGTCCAGATGCTTCCAGAGGGGAGAAGAAGGAGAGTAAGTGTCCGACGCCGGGTTGTGACGGGACCGGTCACGTGACGGGTCTGTACCCGCACCACCGCAGCCTGTCCGGGTGTCCCCACAAAGACCGAGTCCCGCCTGAGAGTAGGTCCACTGCAAGATGTCCTGAAAACACAGCCAGCCTTAAAAATACTCCAAATAATAACAAGTCATTTCAGGACTTCAGCCTGATGCTGTAGGTCGTGGTTTTAACTGTACAATCATTTCTCAGAGGTGAAGCTTCGCTGGAGGCAGAAATCATCTAATTGAGTTGAACCTCAGTGTCAAAACCTCAGTCTGTGAAAGCACCAACACTGGTTACAGCAAAGTAAAATCCAATATCGACTGAAATTGATTTTCAATTGATTTGAAGACTGTATCTGGTTTCACTTGTTAACAAAGTGCTACAAACAAATAGCACAACAAAAGTTTCTGATTTAAGATAATTATGTGGTGACGACAAGACCAGCGAAGGAGTTACTACTGTATCTGAAAAATTTGAGGCTTTTCATTCTTCCAATTTTGCACGAATGCAACATAAGTGACATTATTCATTGACCAGATTGAGCAGATGATTGTTGCCTCTGAGAAACGTTTGCAGATCTGAAACCATAATCTTGTGTTGTCCTTTAGTGGCCACTGAAAAAATGAATTGACGGCTGAATCGTAGCTGCTATAAATTCAAGTCATTGAAACATTTTAGTTTGTAAGATTAGTCACTCACTTCATTATCCAAAACTTAACTTGCTGACTATTACTGGCATGGTTAGACCAGGATAATGTTGTAAAACTACAGCGACTCTCAACATGCAGATATTTTTCTCTTGGTTTTAGAAGATTTAAAGAAAGACTTGAATGACTTGTTCGATGACTGTGTGGCGATGACAGTTGGACGATGTCGGGCATGTTGAGCTGTGCACCATCCTGCATCCGTCCTGCATGACATTTGTGTTTTGTTGTGTTGGAGGTGTTTTATAGAAAGGCTGTGCTGGTGAAGCTGAGGATTTATTCCTCATTCATCAATTAACAATTTGCTTTGTTTTAAATCAGAACTGAAGCGTGAGATAAGACATGTTCAGACGACTGGTGGTTTTAACTTTATCAAACATTGTCAAGGTTTTGAGTTTCAAAGAGAGATGAACTACTGAATACAGTTTCACTTCTATCTAGTTCATATATTTTCTTCAGTATCGAAGGTGAACATAAAGAACTGTTGTACATTGAACATGTAGTTGTTTCTGCACAGTCGTCATCGTATGAAAACGCTCTTTAAAGTTGGTCGTCTTATTTTTACTGTGGCACAATAGAGGGTTTTTTTTTCTTGCTTTAGTTTTGTGTCCTCCTTTACTTTCTTTTCTTCCTTCTCATCACACCTGCCTGACGTCTGGTTTCTGTATCTGTGTTGCTGATGTAACGTGAACAGCATGAACAATCAGTTTGATTCACCTGCTGCCTGCAAAAACGCCCGAAAACGACCTGCATGAGAACATCGACCAACATCCGAACCTGCTTTAATCACACACACTGAACTCAGACTAATGATGCTGCATGAGATTAGATCAAACTTAAGTCACCTTCTGAACGTTGCACCTGCAAAATGGAACCACATACAGAAGAACAGAAAGGAAGACGAATGCAGAATACAAAATATCAGTGTCGACTGTCGACTCCATTGTTGTTTCATTTATTTTAAATGACTCTCATAACTCTTTCTAAGACAAAAAATTATAAGTAATATAACTGAGAAATGTAGTATTATTACTATAATCAAGTTTATGCCAGTAAAGTGCATGTTTTCCAAAGGTTACATGATGTTTCACAGTTTTCTAAGACACATCCAGGCCTCAACGATGAGTGATTTTAAATACACAAGGATGAAAAATATTTCGATAAGTTAAGTAAATGATGCATTATTGCATGTTTTTAGTGGCTGAATGAAATGACACACTACTGTGCAGCATGCAATAGTTTAACAGTATAAAAGGAAAGTGTCTTGGTGTAAAGAAAATGTACTGCTCAACGTGTCGGTTTATAAACAGAATCGACCGTTGTTGTAACAATATTCGGTTCTTCTGATACAAACTCATGAACCAGCGTGTGTTCGTCGCCCCACACGTTGTTCCTTTACCATCTGCAGTCGATTTCAACAGTGCATGACAAACTCTTGCTTCCAGTTTGTTGTCGTCTCATGAAATTTCATGAAATGAGCACAGTGATCAAAATGCAAATGAGACTTTTGTTTCCCCGGCAGGAAACGATTCCATGTCGCAGACATGACTGGAAACACGGAGGAGTGTGTGAGGGCAAGACTTTCACCTTGTGACAAAAACTTTTATTCTTTGATTATGTTGAACCAAAACCTGAAGGGAACCTGTTGAGGGAGATGAAATGAAAATGTACCTAAACTACAGTTTAATAACTAAAGTGAACTTTTGATTTACGGAACCAACTGGTCAAAGTGTGTTCACTTCCTGCTGAACCGTTGTTGCTGTGTTCATTCTTGAAATTGGTGTCCGGTGGTCGTGTCAGTCGTGCGGCTGTAATGTGTGCATGTCTAACCGTGGTAGCTGAACGCTCGGTAACTCTCCTGTCTGCTCCTAACCCTCGCTGTCTCTCTCACCTTTTCCTGTCTGTCAAAGTTCTTGCCATGTATGAAAATGTTTTAAAGTGCCCCACGCCCGGCTGCTCTGGACGGGGTCATGTCAATAGCAACAGGAACTCGCATCGCAGGTGAGTGAGCGTCCTTCAGCCGGGCCGCTAACAGCTGAATAACACCGCCGACATGTCAGTGTGAGATGAACCCGATTACTGAGGCCGAATGTCGATTCCATGATTTTCTTTCAAAGCTGTCAGTAGTTTTGTTTGGTTTTTTTACAAAGCGAGACCAAGGTTTGACCAAACCAAACCGCGAGCACTGTCTTAGGTCAAATCTTAAGATGTTCACAGGAAGTCTGTTGTTATAGTCTCTCGTTTTACATACAACTGTCATATGCTTTTAATTCTGTGTTTCTTGGCCACAAATTTTTCAGTTTTTGTTCCACATAAAGCTGTTGGACCTAATACAAAAATGTCCACATGTTCTGTTTTTCCTGCCGTCATGCGAGAAGCCTGGAACGTTCCCTCGTTTAGCTGCATGTGGGAACGAGACTTAAATTAAAATTTTGCCATGTTGAGCTGAAGGAGTGTCTGCGTCACATCAGCAGTTCAGCTGTTTAACAGGCAGAGCAGAGCATCGCATGCAGGCAGCAAACACACACACATACACACACACACACATGCACACACGCACACACACACACTTTTGTGAATTATGTAATGTGATTAGGATTCACACTCATTTTCTCACACATACGTGGAGCCTCAGATCACAGACACACACACTGTTTGGTGCACACACAGTCTTAGTGGAACACACGTTCACATATCTGCACACACACACACACACACACACACACACACACACAGTAAGACTCTTACAAATTAGCTCACAGACAGCAGCACACGTGCGCTGGCAGACAGAGGAGCGCACACACACACACACACACACACACACACACACTCTCTGGCTCAGACGTGGCTGCAGGGTGTGTTATGTAGCACAGCTCCGCTGGGAGAGGTAACAAAGCACGAGCTCGCTAGCTTAGCTACTGTTAGCTTCCAGCTCACACGGCTTTCATGTCTGGCAGTCGCCATGGAAACGCCTTCCCAGCAGCATCAGCAGCAGCCACCGTGCTGATCTGTCACACACTCCTCACACACACACTCCCATCATCCTTTACAATGTGTGTGTGCTGCATGTGTCAACTATATCAGGATTTCAGTCCTTCTGTGTTTGATTTGTCAGGAGTGACACAAAGACGGAGAAGCAGCGAGTTTTAGTGTTGGTTCCAAACTGTGTCTCAGCCAATTGGCTTCTCCTTAACCTCGAGGTCACATGTAAACGACCGTCCGTCCAATCAGCAGCAGCTTTATTTAGATGCTGAGTGAATGTCAGCAGCTGTGAGGAGAAACTGTCTCAACCAGAAATACCATGAAACTGTCAGTCTGTGGATGAGCCAGTCAGTCAGTGAACCAGTCAGTGAACCAGGTGAACCAGTCAGACAGTGAACCAGTCAGTGAACCAGTCAGTCAGTCAGTGAACCAGTCAGACAGTGAACCAGTCAGACAGTGAACCAGTCAGTCAGTCAGTGAACCAGTCAGACAGTCAGTGAACCAGTCAGTCAGTGAACCGGTCAGACAGTGAACCAGTCAGTCAGTGAACCAGTCAGACAGTGAACCAGTCAGTCAGTGAACCGGTCAGTCAGTCAGTGAACCAGTCAGTCAGTCAGTGAACCAGTCAGTCAGTGAACCGGTCAGACCTGGAGTTTTTAAACCAGTCAGTCAGTCAGTCAGTCAGTCATCATCATGAAGTAGGCCAATTTAAATCCATAATTCATTCTGAGCTGCTGTTACTGACAGCTGAACCGCTCTTCACTCAGAGCCAGATGCTGTGTGTGTGTGTGTGTGTGTGTGTGTGTGTGTGTGTGTTGAGTACAGTATGTAACCAGGCCGTGTGCTGTCTCTCCCCCCCCCTCCTCCCCCCAGTCTGTCCGGCTGTCCCATCGCTGCCGCAGAGAAGATGGCGAAGGTCCATGAGAAGAGTCACTCGACTGACAGCGGCGGCAAGACCAATCAGACGTCAGACCGTGTCCTCAGGTAACCCCCCCCGACACACACACACACACACACACACACACTGAATTAGAGTCAGACCAACGTTGAAATAATGTGTTTTTATAATGATCAGCTGTTCTGTCATGCAGTGCAGCTTCTAATTGTCTCATATTAATGCGGGAGGCTGAATGGTGCATTCAAATACTACAAACACAAAGCCGACCTCGTCTTGTTCATTTAACCTGCACAGCTAAACACAAACTAACCCTTCTTGTTTGTTGTATCCTAAGATGCAGAACCATGATTTTTGAATGCTTTGGTCAGGCAGGCTAATCTCTAACCTAATGTAAATTAGGGATGCTGAATGGCTCTTTGATATCGAAGCATAAACGCATAAATGCAGCTCCGACCTTGTTTGGTTTATTGTCATTTTTTGGATGGGAAACAGGAGTGAATTATATTTAACCTTGTTAACTAAATCAGGGATGCTGAATGGTGCAGTAAAATCGCCACGCTTGTGTCGGTGGGAAGCAGCTGCTGACCATACAAACTTCCTCTCCGAAAAATCAATCAGACAAAACAGACTTTGGAAATGTCTTCAGACTCAATTCTTTCGTCTCTCCAATCAAGGATGCCAAATAGTGCAGTTGAAGTGAACATTCTGCAAACCATACAAGCAAAAACACAACCTAACTGTTTGTCTTCTGTATTTTATATTATACATATACATGCAGTGAAACGAGCAGTATGCTGATATTGATATTGATATTTATCAGTTAGGGATGCAGAATGGTGCGGTCAAATTTCCAGCAGACACGATGAACACAGCATTTACTTTGTCTTGCTGTCATCTTGGCTTTGGGAAACATGTTGATTATATTCACACTCAAGGCTTAAATCAGGGATGCTGAATGGTACAGACTCATCTTGTGCCTCTGGTCGTCTTCCAGGCCGATGTGTTTCGTCAAGCAGCTGGAGATCCCTCAGTACGGCTACAAGAACAACGTTCCCACCAGCACGCCGAGGTCCAACCTGGCCAAGGAGCTGGAGAAATACTCCAAGACCAGCTACGACTACGCCGGCTACGACAGCCAGCACGGCGGCTACGGGAAGAGAGGCCCGACGACCAAGTCCCACCACGGGAGAGACACCTCCCCGAAGGGATACGACGGTGAGAAAAGTGAACGCACATCAACGAGCTGAAGATCAGTTATTTGTCTCCTTTGTTTAAAGCAGGTCTGGTTTTATTTACAGGCATTTTTTTTGGCTTCCTGGTGGAAAGAAATCCGTCACAGTGGGTGGCAGCAACACACAGATGCTGCTTCTATAGTACGATACTGGAATTTAAACACGTTCAGAGGAGAATAATAAGAAGTAATTATTTTTCAGAAAAATCTGTTTCATTCAGCCTTAATCCCATTTTCTGTTTATCTAAATGCCAAATTCACCACATCTGGTAAATATGGAAAAAAATTCATGATGTTTTGATTCCAGATTTTTCTTCCTGTTTTTTTTTACTGACAGTTCTTTTGTCTTTTTAAAAGGAATAAAACCTGCAAAAATGATCCCACTATGGGGGATTTCTATTCATTTTCCTATCCCAGGGAGAACATTTTGTACTTGACGACAAAAGCTTGACAACACACACACACACACACACACACACACACACACACACACACGCACTCAGTGTATTCTCTTTGTTAGAGCAGTGAAAGCGCCGGTGTTTTCCGCCTCTCCACATGGCCAGAGTGAAAGCAGAGTTATGGAAATGCCAAGCTAAGAGCCTGCCTCCTCTGAGCGGCGGATGGAGGGTTGGAGGGTGGGAGGAGGTGCAGATGGAGGGATTGTGAAACAGGAGAGAGATAATGGAGGCGAGCCCTGTTTCTTTGGCTGGGAGCCATTAGTGAGACGCAGGCAAGAGGGAGGTTTTTTAGACGAGGTGTCTGCGCTCCCCTCCATCACGACTCCCTCCCTCCTCTCTAACATCCTTGCCTCCATCAGCATCGCTCCAGCCCGCTGAGCCCCGATTCACCATCACACCAGCGCACAATCGCTCTGTCTTTCTCCCCGTTTCTTTGTCTGAGCAGATTCTTCTCTCTCCACCTCCGTCTGTCTTATTCTTCCTCTGATTTCTGCATCTCCTTGTGTGGTGGTGTTCTATAAAACCAGCAGCGTCTCTTAACACTTCCCAACTTCCCTGTCCTTCTCAGCTCCAACACCATTCACTCCTACTTAAGAAAAGATGTCATCATTAAACATATAGTTTTTGTATTAAAATGGGTTCTGAATTTCCTAAAACATTAGCAAACATCATTAAAATGTAGTTTTTAATCAGACATTACTAAGAGAGGAGGAAATCTGTTGGGGACTATTTTCAGCGGCGGATGAATCCACATTTGGTCTCTAGTGAGTCTTTGTGGCAGCAGGACGGTGTTTGTCCAGATGAACTACAGTGTGTGTGTTCACGGTGATGAGTGTGATGTGTTTTTATCAGTCGTCAGACAACAGTGAAGCTCTAAAGGCTCAGATGATGTGTCCGATGCATCAGGCTCAATGTTTGTTCGTAGGATCATTTTATTGATGGTTTCTTACAGAACATCACCAGCTTTTAGTTTCTTGTCTCTTTCGCTTCATTAGTCGATCATATGTTAAATGCAACAGAACTTCAGTGTATATTTGAGATCCCCTGTAATAATCCATCTGCTGCACAGTTTGGCAGAAAGCCGGCATCAATCTGACAGATCAGCCATACGTGTGTGTGTGTATGTGTGTGTGTGTGTGTGTGTGTGTGTGTGTGTGTTTCCCCCACAGCTAAACGCTACTGCAAGACGTCGAGCCCGGCCAGCAGCACGACCAGCAGCTACGCTCCCAGCAGCAGCAGCAGCAGCCTGAGCTGTGGAGGAGGAGGCGGCGGAGGGGGAGGAGGCGGAGGAGGAGGAGGAGGAGGAGGAAGCAGCGCCAGCAGCACCTGCAGCAAGAGCAGCTTCGACTACACCCACGACATGGAGGCGGCCCACATGGCGGCCACGGCCATCCTCAACCTGTCGACGAGGTGCAGGGAGCTCCCGCACGCTCTGGGAGGGAAACCCCAAGACCTGCTGACACAGGTAGTCTGAGGCGGCGCGCACCAACACGCCGGCCTTCCGACGTCACATTCACACACAGGCAGCAGTGGGAAAAATAAAATGTTATCAGAATTATCAGAATGTTATTTTGATCTGTGTAGAATATAGTTTATATATAAATGATTCAAAATGACAAACGTTTGACTCATGTTCATCACAGTGAGGTTTTATTCAGCGTCATTGATCATCTTTTCTCTCAGTAATAACATTGTACCCACCGAGCTCTGGGAACATGGTGAAATCACTGAAAAGAAGCCTGACGATCAGACAGGTGGTAAAAAACCTGCAGTTGACTTCAACCTGTTTGGAAGAGAAAATGAGGGCATTTGGGTGATTTTTACCCAAACTGTTTTAAACATCATCACAGATTCACTTCTTGGCTTTAACATTGTTTGCTTCATTATTACCAACATCTGAGATGCGCTCACTTTGCTGTTTTGCTTCTAAATAAACTGGTTTAGATGATGTGGATAAACTGTTTTTTTCCATGTTTCCAGATCTCAGCAGTCAACTTGGTGAGTACGATGTTATTATTACTGTTAGAGATGATGGACAAAAGTATGACAATGATAGAGTGTGTAAGTAAGACAGATATGGACCTGATTCACATACTGAGACTTGAGAGTTTGAAAACTCTGATGATGATATAATAACTGAGTTGTTAGTTTCTTACTCAGAGAGACTGACGAGAAAAATAATTCTCGAATGGTTTGAGACATTAATTAAACTTTTAATAGAAAATCTGCGTTACTAAGTTGGGACATGGAGTTTGAAAGTCGTGGGCATTTTCAGGGAGAGTCTAATGATTATGGGAATTGCAGAATGCAGCTTGACTCATACTTACCTCATGAATACTTGCTTCATAAATACTTGCCTTATGAAATGCAGTGATCTATTACTGCACCTTTTTAGTTTTGGTTATTCAAGAATTGTATGCACTTAAAAAGTTGTCTCCAGCCACTTGTATTTGTTCGCTGCTCATCAGCTCTTCCCCTTCCCGTCTCCATCAGAGTCCGGTGGGCGACCTGGACGACAGCGGCGCGGTGGACGTGGCCGGTCAGCCCGGCGGTCCGGAGGGCAGCGGGACGGTGTTGACCCCCTGCAGCCGATGTCCCCCCAGCGGCAGGCTCTGCTCAGCAGCCGCTGCTACCAGCTGAGCGAGGCCGACTGCTGGGACCTGCCCGTCGACTACACCAAGATCAAACGGCTGGGAGACGAGCAGGACCACAAAGAGGTAACGGGAAGGTCTACGTCACTGTGGAGTTTAAACATCGACACAACAGAGTTCACAGAGTTTAAAATCAACAGATACGTCTCAAAGGTTTAAGGTAAAGAAAGATTCGTGAAGTTGAGTTTGCATTTAATCCACCTCAGAGGTTCACAGGTAACAGAGTTCATAGCTACATAGTTTTGAGTTTTAATTCAACAAAAGTCACTACCAATAGTTTGAATTTCACTATAAACAGATGAACTGATAAAATGCTGACACAGTTTTTACAGTGAACAGAAACAGCTCAGATTTACAATGAAATGAATGAATGTTTTAAAGTTTACACAGTTCGTCATTTACAGATGAGTTTCTTCATTTACACTGAATTCACACCTTCGAGTTGTGAAGTTCACAGACTTTAATTTGCAGATTTTTCAGGAGTTTTGAGTTTTAGTAAAAATAATCAGATAGTAACACTTTATTTCACAGGTCCTTCATTTCTAGAAAGTTTCCTGGAAAGAACCAACGACTGTGTTACTTATTATAGAGATTATTAACTTCCTTTGTTGGGTTAAATTCATCCAATATTTATGAATTGTTGGAAACAAATTTTACAGTTTACCTCATTTACAGTTTGCATCTGATAACAGTGTAAAAACAACAGAACACTCTGGAGGCTCTGAAGAAGTCTACAGTTTTCAGAGCTGATGCTTCATGAACAATGAGAGTTCAAAACTTATTTCATGGAGTTTACAGTTAAACATGTTCAGATGCACCGCAGAAGTTTACAGTTTGGAGTTTAGAGTTAAAATCCAAAGTTCCTCAGCAGTTTGTGGATGAACGGACTCATTTACACCGACACACATTAACGACTGTTGGGGTAATTTTTCCACCAGGTTCAGCTCAAACTGTTCAAAGGTTCAGTGATGTGGAGGCAGAGAGAATAAAATCACTTAACTCTAAACCTTAAAGCACCTTAAACTTTTCATTTGAAGGTTAATGTAACATATGCATCGAATATGTGATGAAAAGTTAAAAACTGAATAATTTTTTGAGACCGGATTGAAGTTCTAAACACTCTGCCCTTCCAGTTATGATTAAGGGCTTTAACCACCTAATTTAATATTTAGGCAGCCTGTCCTCTAATCATGCCAAGTAAGGATAATTTGAAGCATGAAATTGGGAGATTTATGGAACCCAGAGTTTATATTAAAGGGTGCGCGCATAGATTAAGAGATGATTACACTTTATAAGCTGTTTAAAGAGATGCTTGTTCTCTGATGCATGGCACCGTAGAGAAGTTGGTGGACTTGTTTTGCGAGGGCGGACTCCTGGTTGCTAGTGCGCATAATTTTTGCATCACTTTACATACATAAGAGGGAATTTTGCGAGTTTGGAAAGGTCCAGCATGTGTGTATATGCACACCTTCGCTAACCAAAGGCATGAAAACTGAACAGAACAGCGATTGCTTGCCAAAGTTGTACATCGCCGCTCAGTTCCTGTTGTTATTCCCCACCCTGGAGCCACTAAATAGAAATAGTTCAACTCACTCCAAACAGCCAAATAATCAGGAAAAGTCAGAGACAAAGAGCTGCTGTGAAAAAAGAGTTTACTTTATTCTCAAGGAAATAAAAGATGTTGATTAAGTTATAAAAACTTTGATGTAAAAGAAGAAAATGTGTCACAGGCAGCGTGAAGCTAATTCTAATCAGATCAGGAAGCTTATTTATCAAACTGCTGAGAATTATAGTCTGAAAATTCTTTGCACATTTTCAAGTGACTAACTCTTATTACTTTCAGCAAAATGATCACGTCAGAGCAGGAACAGATGCGAGACTTGAGCTCTGTCTGGAATCATTTATTACTTCATCTGGGTAGTTTCTCTACAATGAACTGTAAATTGCGATATTAGACACTTTTTGGACACAACTCGGACACTTAAATAAACTGGGGGAAGTAAAATGTGGTGCATTATATTGCGAGTGATTTCAGACACAATCAGAGATTTATTTTGTATCTTCATCGTTTGTTCTTTTAAAAATCTCAGTCATTTGTTCTGCAAAGATGTGATTTTAGACAGTGAGATGCATGAACAGTGGTTGCAAACTAAATCAGTGGCAGCTTTAGTTTTGTTGTTTGCAGACACAATTCATGCAGAAACCTCTCTCTTCATCCTTCTGTGCAACACATATCTTCAATTATCTCCAAAGCATGTAGGACCCTAAACAGGCAACTCTTCCCCAATGTGACAGAATTCAGAAACTAAGAGCAAATTTAAGTCAGAAGAAATGTGATAAGTAGCTTTTATTCTTAAGTTCATGAGTATAGAAAAACAGTTTGCTGGATAACCCTGTGTGGTGGGAGCTGGGGCTCCTGCAGGCCCAGTGCGCTCTCATGTGGTCAGAAGCTGCACTGCGTCGGCTCAGATGCAGCAGCTCCCAGAGTGAACGCTTCAGAAGCTCGAGCATGGTGCATTAAAATGTTGAATTACACCACTAATACATAGTAAAACATGATATATCATCTGCACGCTTTAAATCCTCGCAGATCTGATATCACACAGAGCAATCCATGCAGCAAATTGCTACATTTGCCTCGTTGGATTTAGAGCGCTGGAGTGAAAGGTTTTAATCAGGAGAGTAATTGCGTTTGTTAATGAAGCACGACATTGCAGAGGAGGCCGCAGCCCGGAGCTCACAGGCTGATGGGATTTTCTCCAGACAGTCCTGAACGATTTCTGCTCCCAGCTGAGGAGGTGTGATGTGTGGACTGCAGAGCAGACTGCAGAGCACCACGGCACCGAGGCTCAGTCCGACTGGTGCAGAGGGAGCGAGAACTGGTCCCAGTTCAGTCTCCAGTGTCGTCATCTAACACACAGGATTTCAATTCATTTCAAGCTTTTTTAAGATGATAAGATTTGGGATTTACATTTTCATGCACAGTAAATGAAACAAAAAAACGTTATATAAACTTAAAATAAAAAATGATCTTCTCTGATTTAGACACCGTCCATTTACTCAGAACAAATCAAATGTCCAGATGCTCCTTGTGGTTTTTACTTCGTTGTTACACATTTTACTTTAAACATAAGATGTATAACAACATGAAGGAAAACAAATCAGGCTTCAAATTTATCCAAACACAATATAATGACCATCCTGTTTAGTTACAAATAATTCTTTAGGCTTTTTCATTTTGTGACTATAAACTATATATTTTGTGACTATAAAAAGACATAATAACTGATAATAATGAAAGAAGCCAACATAGTCAGTGGCATCAAATATCTTTAGTCTGACTAACAGTCGAACAAATCACATAAGATAAAGAAAAACAACATTTGTGCTTGAATAAGGACTAAAACAATGATTAGTGAAATAACAATAACGTGGTCAATTATTTTTCTGTCAACTATTCGTTTTAACTTTAACAAACAAGCTTGAAGTTGACAATGACAATTATATACACTTATTTCTCACTGTTAATGTTATGTAGATAAATACAGCAGCAACAAAAGCTGTAAAACACACTGAGAATAACTGCAGAGGTCTCAACATCATAATTTCAAATGATCACAACCACTTTAAATAAATGTATATATTCTTTGTACAAGTTATTGACTAATGTTGTAGAATTGTACTTTGTGTGAACATGTTAACGTGGAGCCCGTAGTGACGTGTTGTAGTCTGCCTATTTCTCGTCCCTGCACCAGAGCGACGAGCTGGATCCCTTCCAGGAGCTGCTGGACGAGCAGCGCTACCCGGCCGAGGTCACCATGCCCAGCCCCAAACACCACAAGTACCCGGCCTGCAAGGAGAGCAAGAAGGAGCTCATCACGTAAGACCCTCCGCCCTCATGTGGTCGAGTTACCGTAAAGCATCACTCGAATCTGCTGTCGATCAAATGAAGTGGTGAAATGGTAAAAGTGGTTGATGAAGCACTAAAATGATTGGAATGTGAAGAACCGAGCGCTCAGGTGTAAACCACCTGAAACCAACATCCACAAAGCTCAGCAGCGGTGGAACGTAACAAAGCACATTCATTCAAGTACTGTGCTCAAGCACAAAATCGAGGTACTTCAGGATTTCTATTTTATATATCTTCTTTTCCACCACATCTCAGAGGCAAATATACTTTTTCTGGCAGCTTCAGTTACTTTTCAGATTTTCCTACATTTCCTGTCCAGTGAAATCCATGAAAATCTAATTTGCTGATTTTGAAGTTTTTGATAAACTGAAGGATGAAGTTTTCCTTTATGGGTTGAAATTCTCCTCCTTCTTAAGCTAAATAAATTCTTTAAAATCCCTCTTGGCTCAGTCAGGTCATTGAATTTAATTGTATTCTTAAAAAACAGCAGATTTTTTTATTGTGAATACAAGATTCAGAATCAGGTTAAATTGTTGGTGTTCAGTTTGCGTCTCTCTGCTCCTGCAGGTTGTCGAGCTGCCAACTGGCCGACAAGAACATCCGCGGGATGATGACGACCAACGCACAAGAACTCAAGTGAGTCCACAAAGTTAAGATACGTTTGAGCCTGTTCAGATCTGAAGCCGAGACCAGAAGAGTCAGGTCAGGAGTCGAGACCAAGTCCGAGCAGCTTGACCTGACCTCCTGGTTAACCCTTGTGTTTGTGCTTCAGGTGTCCGACCCCCGGCTGTGATGGATCTGGACACATCACTGGAAACTACGCCTCCCACAGGAGGTACGGCAACAGCGCTCCCACAACTACAACTGCCTGCAGCCACTTATGAAGGAAACTACACCAAAACTGCACTGTTCTTCTTTTTTTAAATTTGTCTTCTGTCCTGCAGTCTGTCCGGTTGTCCTCGAGCCAAGAAGAGCGGCATCAAAATCCTCCACAGCAAAGAGGACAAAGACGACCAGGAGCTGATCAAGTAAGCTTCCTGAGGGGCTTCGTAGCTTTGATATAAAACCTGGGAGGGGTCGAGCTGGACTGTGGGAAATCTCACCCTCTTATTTCATTCCCTCCCTAAATCATGTTCCCAAATGACGTAATTTTCCTCCTCACCTCTTTTTCATGGAAGACAGCTTTATTCTTTCATGGCATCCACTCACAGTGTTTTGTTTCACAGCCAAAAACCTCAAGTATCTCAGTCCAAGATCAAAATAACATTAAAGCCAAGCTTTGTCTTGGCGAGCGTGTCGAGGACAAGGACAAACAGGAAGCAGATAAAAACTTAACACTGTTCATTTTAGGACATTAATCAACACATTAGTTAAAGCAGTATTAATATATATATATATATATATACATATATATAAACAACAAATCTTCACAATGCAGAAGCTGGAACTGGTGATTCATCAACAAAATGTTCCAACTCCAGTTTGAAATGAAAATATATCACAAATTCTGCCCCGAGCGTTTCGTATAATACAGTTTTAAAAACTTCATAAATAGAAGATTTATATGATCTAGTGTGTAACTTGAATGTATAGGAGCCTCATTACGGTGAAGTCTGTCGAGCTGTTGGCACGTTCATCCATCTACTCTCTCTTAAAATGCTGCCTGTGTACGATGACCTTTCTAACTTTAGCAAAGAATATTTCAGAGAGAGCTGTGGTCAGTCCTCCACTTCACCTCCCGCTCCCAGCAGGCCAAGTCCACTAAAGGTTAGCACTAGTGAGCGTTTGACATTTTCGTTAAAGCACAGCCATAATGCTAAGCCAATACGACCTTGTGAATAATCTAAAGTTCAGCCGGTGTCAGGCTGCAGCCAGCTGTTGCTGCCACCTCTGTTCCGCTCGCCATCATCATTAACAGTGAAATTATAATTAAGCTTAACCTGAGCTCGGCTGGGGAGCGGCCCGCTGACGCTCGCCTCATTCTAATCAGCCCAAATGTCACCGCGAAGGGCGTTTTGGGATGCAGCGGGGAGAGCGGAGCGTCTGGAAGATGAGTAGGTGTCATCTGCAGAGCGAGAGGTGTTTGTCCTGCTCGTGGTCGCACTGCTGTGGCCTGGAGGCCTTGGAGGGGAGGAGGGGGGAGGAGGTGACAAGGTGAGTCGTGACTCCTCCATCAAAAGAGTCCTGAACACAGTTGTTCAAGTGGAGACTTTTTAAAAGACTGCACCAGTTTTTCATGTTTTAACTTAAAGTTGACCTGCTTAAACGGTTGCTGGCAGAATATGAAGCAGGTGTGATGTTTAATCTCCATCAGCTGATCATCAAACAGCAGGAGGAGGTGAAGATGCTGTGATAAGATTTAATCTAACATGTTTAGCTTGTAAGTAGCAAAGACACTGCAGAACCTTTTAATCAGGTGATTCAAATGACCCAGAACATCATTGGTACATCTACTGAGCGTCGGTGAAGTGAGGTACCTGTGCAGAGCCCGAAAGATACTCAAAGAAAAGCCCACTGGTCACAGCCTGTTCATCCTGTTGCCGTCGGACAAGCGATACAGCAGTGTCCGCCTCTGGGGGACTGCAACTAGCATTTTGTTTTTCAACCCTGTGTAGTAGAATGATACATAAATGAACCTTGTATCTTGTATATAGTTTATGATGCTGTTTGTATTTTGTTTACGTGCAGCACAGAGCTGATGATTCAGTTCAGCGTGTGACTTTTCTGTGCTGAAAACCGAGTGAAGTGAAAACTGCCCCCTCCGTTCTGCTGCAGTTTGGGATGATGTTGTTGGTATGTGAAAACACCTCTGTGTTTGTTCATCCTCTCAGGTGTCCGGTGCCAGGCTGCGATGGACAGGGTCATGTGACGGGGAAGTACGCCTCCCACCGCAGTGCTTCGGGCTGCCCTCTGGCGGCAAAGCGGCAGAAGGACAGCTACGTCAACGGCTCGCAGTTTGTCTGGAAGTCTGGCAAGACGGACGGCATGAGCTGCCCAACCCCAGGCTGCGACGGCTCGGGACACGTCAGCGGGAGCTTCCTGACCCATCGGAGGTGGGCGTGGCTCTGTGTCACTCTGTTTCAACTGTTTCACAGTTTATTCTGTTTGTTAAACTGTTTTCATTATTGTTGAAAGCTTTGCTCAGCTCTGTGATGATTATCCTGATGATAGTTTTTGCAAATCAGACCACACGTAGATCGATTAGAGGCTGCCACTGGCTTTGCTTCATGTCTAAGATTAAAATCAAACTTGCTGTAGATTGATAACCCATCGCAGTCGACTTTTCGTCAATGTGTGCCTGTTTTATTCCAGTCTCTCCGGTTGTCCCCGGGCCACCTCGGCCATGAAGAAGGCCAGGATGAGCAGCGTGGACATGTTGACAATCAAGCAAAGAGCAAGCAAAGGTCAGAGCCAAACTCCAACCTTTACCCCAAAACAGAAAAACTAAAACTCCGAACCAAATCAAATCAAATGTTTTTTGATTTCAGGCATCGAAAATGATGAAGAAATCAAACAGCTGGATGAAGAAATCAAAGATCTGAACGAGTCCAACAATCAAGTGGAATCAGACATGATAAAACTGAGGACACAAGTAAGACAGTTTCTGAGCGTGTGTTTGCGGGTAGATTGATGTCGGTGTGGAAAACATTTAAAAACAAACTAGACTCGGGTGAACCTGTAGCAAACCAGACGTGTTCATTAACTGACTAATGATTCCCAGCACTCAGACTCAGACTGAGGAAGAAAGTGAACTCTATTACTTTAACTTTGCACAGCACCCATTAAAAAAATGAGAAATCCTCAGATTTCAGATTCAGAGATGATGATGTGGCCTTTTACACAGAAGATCCTGTAAAATGAGTGAACCAACTAATTGTAAATTCTCAAATAGCATCCAGGTTCGTCTTAGAGAAAAGACGCTGTATTATATAATATAGTTTGCCATATTTTAGTAAGACATCTCGGGACAAGTTCAAATTCGGCCTGGGACGTTTGATGCACGTCATCCACTCGTCCCCTGTCACATCTTTACCAAAGCAACGTGCTGATCGTTGATTTCCTCGTCCGGCAGATCACAACCATGGAGACCAACCTGAAGTCCATCGAGGAGGAGAACAAGGTGATCGAGCAGCAGAACGACTCGCTGCTGCACGAGCTGGCAAACCTCAGCCAGTCGCTCATCAACAGCTTAGCCAACATCCAGCTTCCACACATGGTAAGAAAGGAGTCGACCTCAGCTTCACAGAAATAATGGTTTGTTTCAAGTGATATTTTTATAGTCTTAGAATTCAATAGAACCTCGACAGTGAAAAACAATTACAAGCCTGTAAAGTCATATTTTCCTGCATCTGGACTCTTAATCTTTTTATGTTGATGTGAATATTTTGAAGAAATACTCACAAAATTAACCAACTAAATGTTAAAACAGTGCATCAGCTTTTATTTTGGTAGTTAATTGGTCACTAACATACCTACACAATAAGAGCATGTTGATTTTCTTGTAATGCTTTTCTTTTGCCCTGACTTCAGCCTGTCAGGCAGCAGCTTCAGGCTTTTATGTATATGAGTAAAGTTTTGGTTTTATTTTGTTTGAATAAACCAAAAACAGTTAAGCTCGAGGTTTTGCAGAACAATCAGCTTTATTTTCATTTTATTTTGCTTAATTTAATCATTTTGTCAGAGGGAGTTTCTGTCAGATGTTTCATATTGAATGTGCTAACTTTGTTTCCTGCTTCATTCTAAACGTTGAGATCTCTTTGTGGGACAGTAAAGATTTGAACTGATCTGAGGTCCTCTAACATCTGCTCACGATTTTTAACCCAGGGAGGCGTTAAAGTCGTCTCCAGTCTTTTCTGTAGCGACACTCAGGTTTTTTCCTCATCTGCTTCTTTGTGTTCGCCACCTTCTTTTTTTCCCAGCGGTCCATGCTGTGCTTCTTCTTCTGTGCTTTACAACGCCTCACAGAGTTTCACATAAGGAAACAGCCCCGTCTTTTTTTCAGTTTGAGTGAAGTGCTCGTGGCTGTTTGACGTCATGTTGTCTCAGTGTGTAAAGAAGACTGGGGCTAATTGGATAATCTCTCTCTGAGCTGAATGAACCGAAGCTGCTTGATAACTGGACTCTTAGCTTCCTGTCCTTCCAGTCATGTGCGGGATTTGCTTCATATCACACTGTAAGAAAAATGTCCGCCTTAACAAGGAATTTGATCTTCATCCCCCTTAAAACATCCTCTGGAAACACTTTACGATACGGTAACAAAAATGTGCATTATTACGAAGTGAGGAATGAATCGGGAACGTCCTGATAATTAATGGACCGTTAATGAGTAATTCCTGAATCAGTGTGACTTGAGGACTAAACAGTAATGATGGTTTAGTGGAGGACAGACTGAGAGATAGTGTATTAATCAATTATTAGGTAATAATCAGTTCATAAATGTCTCTGAATCAAACTAACAAACTAGTGATGACTCATTAATCACAAATTACTTTATCAATAGTTACTCTTTTTGTGATGCATCACACAAAGCAGTTAGTCCCTCATGTAGCTATTACTAAGAGTTTACTACAGCGACTTATCATAATCGTGCTACTCACATTTTATGTACTGTAGAAGTGGAAGAGTCTTGTTTCCAGAGAAATCCCAAACTGAATCTATGGCTCTGTTCACACTGCAGGACTTCATTCTCACATCCAAACTGGTCATCGATTGGTGGTTTGTTGTGTAACCGTTATGTATCGTAGAATAAATGCTATGTGGATACATCTATAGCAATATGTGAACTTTGATTTGCAGAGTTAAAATGACAAACAATGTCACGAACATTTTTGAGTGCAATTAATTTTCCAGTTTGAGCTCAAACTTGAGAATATTAAAGGCAGGACATTCTTTCCATCCTGATGATTCCACCGAGAAATTTCAAGACAAAATATCTAATCAGAATTGGGAGCCGTTGAGCTGCAGTGTGAACAGAGCCGGAGGGGAAACGACCCGTTAAGGCGGACGCCGTATGTTTTCTCTCGGTGTAGTTTATGAAGCCTTGTGGCTGCCGCTGTGTGTCTAGCGGGCTAATAGACTTCTCTGTACACCCTCTCCTGTAGAGACCGCTGCCACAGAAAGAGGCCCCAGTAAAGCATAACTGCTGTTTGCAGATGCCTCCCAGAGTAAGAGATCCATTTATCCTTTATCCAATTATCCTTCTCTTCTGCACTGTCATCCTCCCCTTCCTACAACCCCTGTAGCCCCCTGTGGCGTCCGCACATCACAACCGTCCATTTATTCTGTCCTGTACCAGAGTGTGACTCTTAGTGGCAATAACAGTTGGTTCCTATTTGTCAATTATATTTGAGAAGCTAAAACTGTTTTTAAGAATAATTAGTCTGATGTCAGAGTGTCAGGAACCTCTGGTTTGTTATTTCTACCTCATCATGATTCATTAGAAAACACACACATAATTACCTGATTGAAAAATGAGACGTGGACCTCCGACTTCACGATGCAAATGAGATTCACATGATAAAGTACCAGCAAGAGGAATTTGATCAGCAACAAACAGGAAATATGATGTTTTAGTTCAAGTCACAACTTTACTAATAGTAATTTTAGAAGAAACCTAGAAGAAGAGCTCTGGAATCAGTGTCACAGAAAGTCATTCAAACAGTGAACAACACAGAACATAAAATAATCCAGATTCTGATTATCTCGTGGTTTGGGGGGGAGGCAGCTAAAAACACTCAACACTCACAAGTTAAGATTTTGAAAATCTTTCTTGGATGAAAGTTTGTTGTGCTACACGCCCGTCCACCCCCCGAGCTCCACACCTTTACTTTCCACCTTGAGAGACAGAAAACTAAAGACAGACTACTTCCTGTATTGGCACTGAACACTGGCACTGGGCGTAAATTACTCACAGGTCAGAAAGAACTGGGCCTAACATCGAACCTTGAGGTACGCCACATGTAAAACTAAATGTGCTCCTCCAAACAAACAGAAATCATGACCTTTGCAGTAAATCACTAATGCTTGTTTTCTTTGTCCACTGAGGTTGAACTCAACCACTAAGGTCGGTTTTGAAGCAAAAGTTGCTTTATCTGAAATTTATAAACAAGCAAAACTCCCAGTCGGCTAAGCTGAGCTGAATTACCAGTCGTGTCTCTTTCATCTGCCCATTAACTTCCCATTTTTAACATCCTAATTTTGTCTCCATATGCTAAACATTAACCTTCCATCTATCCACAAGCTAACCATCCCTCTCCTGATTTTTGCATGGTTTGGAGTTGCATTGCGTCGACCTTCACAGGCTGAAGTATAGATATTGATCCTAGTATTAAAGGAGTATTAAAATGAGTTTGTGTAGCCGAGCCATGCTTTCCTGATAGTGTTCCCTTCCTCCCTTGCTGCCCGCCTGTCTTCCAAACCTTTCCCACAATGCTTTACAGAAAATACACTGATTGTCTAAAAACACTTCCTCTAATCCCTCTGATTGTTTCTTCGTGGGTTTCTTTCCCCTCACAGGAGCCAATGAATGAACAGAACTTTGACACTTATGTGAGTACACTGACAGACATGTACACTCACCAGGACCAGTACCAGAGCCCGAGAACAAGGCGCTGCTGGAGAACATCAAACAGGCCGTTCAGGGGATCCAGGTTTAGCCCCAGTGAGGCCAAAATAACAAATGCAAAGCAAAAACAACAACAACAACAACAAAGGTGAAAAAGGGGAATTGGTTGTTTTTTGCTGCTGTAATCTACCATAGTTATTTTATTTCTTCTGCTGTTATGCTCTCAACTCCATGGGTATCTCTCTTTTTTTTTTTTTTTGATTGTCGTTGCCTTGCTTTGAAAAACAATTACCAACGTTTTAAACAAACATTCACGTTTTGTACATTTTCATATGATCTAATATAATGTGATGTACTGTTTATAGCTGCTAATGTATGCACATTCTAGTGTATATGTATGTATTTATTTATCGTACGCTTGAATCATTTTTTTATTTCAATGCAATTTACATACATGAAAAAAAAACTTGGGCGTCACGGGTTTAATGGGGAGCAGAGCGGCGAACGTGAAGAGCAATCATTCCTGAAAGGCTTTTCTCTCGAGCTGTAAAGCTGGAGGTCGTTCGATGGATGTAGATTCATTCATTTTTGTAATGTTTGAAAGTGTGGACACAAATATTACTGTAAATCTTTAGCTAAAAACACGAGATGAACCAATGCTATAAAGCAAGAAGATTTCAAACATCATGACACGGAAACTTACTGGTGCAAATCCCATCATCCTCCCTCGGAGTTGTTTCGTTTCAAACTGTCCTGTCCAGTCGCTTTTCTTTGTTCATGCGAAGAACGAAGCGGAAAGACCAACGGCTACAGAAATTGTAGGAGACAATCTGCCATTCTGAATTTCTTTTAATCATCAACCTTGACTAGCTAATAGGACAACGTGTCAGCAATATTGGTATGATAATATTGAATCGTTTGTTTAGATATGGGATGCAATCTATATGAAAAAATGTTTGGGTATATGCAATTTCTTATGAATAAAACTAGCGAAGAGCTGATAGATCTTTTTACTAATAAATGTATTGCGTTTTGTATAAACCTTTTACTACAATCATGTTTTAGGAATCTGACGCGGGTGAAAGGACTTTGGTTCTGTCATGTTCGACTTTGCACAGGGACACCTTTGTTTCCATGTTTTGATGTTTTTATTGTCGATCAAGAGGCACTTGGCAGGCGAAAGGATTTGTAGATATGATTTTCCTTTCTAAAGGCTGACGGCTCCACTGGACTTACAGGGTCAAACGTCCCCATCCGTCATTGTATATTGCACTCGTCCTGTAGAAAACGTCTTTCCAATCATGCGTCTTATTGTCTGAGCCACAATGGGACATGATGCCAGACGACATGATGACCAAGCAGCACTTTTTTTATTATCTTTGATTGTTATTGAAAAAGATGAATGAAAACTAGAGCCAGCAGTCGTATCGCGGCGTCTGTGCACTGATTTTACCGACTGAGTATTTGATCAGAATCGGCCTTACGATGACATTCAGTCTGAAATCACAGTACTGATGGAGTATGTTTTCTGAACACCGTCGATCATGCATGCACTTTATTGGAGTATGTCAAAGTATTATCACGTGGTAAATGAAGCAAAAACTGTACAGCGAGTTTGTGGAAACTGTGACTTCGACAAGACTTTGTGCTGGTGATTCCTGTTTGAAAGCAACCTGGAACATATTTCACTGAGTTGATTTGTTATTTAAAGGAAAGCTCCCTCTCTGGTCCTCTTACATTGACAACCTGCTCCAACCCAGTATATTTTCAAAGTGTCACCTTTCTGGGCTTTTCTTGAATATCAGAAATGCTCCATGAATGAAATGAAATGCATTGTTGCATTGGTTAATATGAGACGAGCGACAGCTTTATTCAATCATTAGAGTTGAAATATGGGGAGTTATTTCTGGCATGCAGAGTTTCTTTAAATACCCGGTTGAATTATGAGTGCAAAAGATATTTCTGACTTTTTAATCAAAGAATCAGATACTTTTAAAGGAACAAGACTGTGCACACATAAAAGCTGAGGCTGAATTAAATGAAAAAACTGTTGCATTATCCGGAAACATCTTGTAATATCGGAAAACTGAAGAACCAGCAGCTCATCCCACTTTGACGCTTGATAATGAAGTTAGAGTTTTGCCAGATGTGATGCAAAATAATTTTGAAACATTAAACAGTTTCTAAAAAGACACAACACAAAGACTTCACCTGTATCATGACAAGATATTATGAGACTTTCAAGAGCTAAAAGTCATCAGACTGATCAACCTGCCGAAATTGATATAGAAGACGTGGGAAAATATTAAGTTTTGTCATTTGGGTGAACTGACCCTTTAAATTGAAGAAGCAATCCTTTTAAAACATATGAGATTTGACAGATTTTTAAATATAAATATATTTTTAATACATCAAGAATATTTCCTGGAATGAGAACGTGCCAGTTTGGGTTTGAATGACAAACTTTGACTCAATTATTTTAATTATTCAGTAAATTATTAATGTTGGACAGTGTGAAAATATCAACGTGAAGACATTTAAAGATTTAAACATCTATAACCAAATCACAACCATTTGACTGGCGACCCCTAAAACCTTCACCTGTGATTTTTAAGAACCTTTTCTCGGCCGTCGGTCCAGTTTTCCACAGGAAGGAGAAACAGAGTTAAAAGGGGGAGTTTTCCTTTAAAGATGTTTCTTCTTTGCTGCAAAGCCTCATTCCCTGCCTTCACATCTGCGTCCAAAGCTTTGTGTCTGCAGCTTCCTGCCAGTAAACTACTGCATTAGATAGACTGACAGCTTGTATTTTTTAATTTAGTCAGTTATTCTTACTGATAACAAAGGAAATGGGAGTTAAAGCACAATTCTGCCACTTAAAGACAGTCAATAGACTAGATATTGTAATAACAGATGTAAAAGCTAAACTGTAACTATTTACATAGAGAATCTCAACACTAACATGTGACATGCTAGAATGCAAAAGAAATCCATATGAATATTTGTGAAATCATCGGTTTATGAAAATGTTAGTTTCTTTTCTGCGGTGCATTGAAAAGGGGTTTTTATACAACATTCATTTTCTCTCCTTTTAGCCCTTTTTCTCTGTCACTCGCAAACTTTCAGCAACAGTTTTCTTACCACATGGCATGGGGTTTCGTTGGTATTTTTGCTGTATGTTTAAGGTCACGAGTTGCTACGTGATATTTTAATTTGACTTGTGAAGTTTGTACAATTTTTATCATGCTGGTGTTGGCATCTCTTGCTCTGAATAAATCTTGTGTTGCAACACTGCACACGACCTGCTCTTGTTTTCCATCGAAAGCTGATGATTAGGAAAGTTAATAATGGACAGTAATTTGGGAACAAATCTAATGGATCACACAGTGTTTTTTGTTTTTGTCCTGCTGTTCAATAAAAATACTGATAATAGTGGAAGGGAAGAGAAAAATTTATATTTTAGTGTCTTAGTTTTAATTTTTATTTCTCATGTCAAAATTTATGGCCTTAATGTCTCATTTTGACACCATACATTTTTTAGATGGTTAGATTAGATATTTCTTTGTAAAAAAGTTTTAGATTATTTTTGAGTAAAAATGAATCTGTACATAATAATAATACATTTTACAATACATTTATAAATCAATAATAATAATAATAATAATAATAATAATAATAATGAAATAATCCATCCTCATCACATAATGTGGACGGTAGGGGGCGCAATTTTGGCGCCAAGAAACGCTCTGCTAAGTTTCCCTTCATTGTTGTACTTCCGGGTCAAGAACACGCCTCTTCCGGTTCGAGAAACGACAACGAAACGCGACATAAACAAACCGGACCCAAACACCAGTGTTATTGTGGCGGTTGTTTCCGAATCCTGACAGTTTGTAACGGGTCTCTGGTGAGCCGTTAGCCCGGCTCGGCTCGGCTCGGCTCGGCTCGGCCAGCATGGTGAAGTGTGTCGTGTCCGGGTGTCAGAACCGCCTGGTGAACGTGAACCGGGGAATCTTCAAGAGACCCCCGAAGAGATTCTTCAACTTCCCCAAAGACCCGACACGAGTCAAGGTACGAACACGCAGATCAGACCGAACTTAAATAAAGAGGTTCCTTCTTTTATCTCATTTATTTCTTTTCCTTCCGGTTAACTTCATGCTAGCTTCATGCTAACACACGGTTTTAGCTAACCCACCTGTGTAAAGCATCAAACACGTTGTTGACATGTTTTGGTTCATTAGATAAACAAAACTTGTATTTACTGATTTAACGCTTTTCAAATCATATGATCAAATGTTAGATTCACTTGTTAATCTCCAGGTCGGAAACAACATTGACTCAATAACATCAGTTCTTATTTCTCTTGTCTGAACGTCAGTGGAGGAATAAACTCTCAGATCTGTTATTAAGGTAGAACTAACATTAACAACTGCATTTACTGTTGGTAGCTTCATTATAACATTTTATAACTATATTTTGGAAACTGATGTTATTGACGTTTTGAGATCTGAAAAGTAACTTTGTAACAACAGTTGTCAGATTGATTTTAGTAAAAAGTGCAACATTTCCCTCTGAAATGTAGAGGATCTGAAGTATAAAGTCAAACAATGAAATGTGATTAAAGGTTTAATGATGTGAAAAGAAATCAGATAGATTTGTCCAAACTTTCAAGTTTCTGATTTTGGATGGTCCTTGAATGCACCAACAAGGAGAGCAGCTGTCTCAACACATGACAGTCATGTGATCCTCTGCAGCCTTTTCACAGGAATCAAACAATAAAGCAGTATTCCATCATGAACTCATCTGCCTGGTAAACACAATTTGAATTGTTGTCCTTTCCTAATTGAATTTGGGATATTTTGTCCTGACTTTGTGTCTTATTGGCTTCAGATCCATAAATATCTGTAAGGCTCCAGCCTAAAACTCTGCAGCAGACCGTCAGTAACACTCGTGTCTTTGTTCAGGTTTGGCTGGCGGCGCTGAGGGAGACAGACAAGCAGGACTCGACAGAGCAGCATTTAATCTGTGAAGACCACTTCCTGCCGGAGGACATCTCCATCGATGGAGTCAACAGTGACGCCATTCCCATCATGCCCCCCTGCCTGGACGGCTCCCTGGGCATGATTAGCCCCTGGGGAGCCGAGTCATCTGAGGAAGAGGACCAGTGGGCCGCCGCCGCCGGTGGTGATGAAGATGATGACGAGGCTTGTGAAGGTGGAGATGATGGTGCTGCTCATGTGGAGCCTCCTGCAGTGGATCCACCACAGCAGGTCAGGAGACGATTACTCTGTCATTTTCTTGTGCAGTGATTCAGAATTTTAACTCTTAAAGTTTTGGCAGATAATCAAACTTTTCACTCTTATTAGAACCAGAGCAGCTTTAATCGGCTCTGTTTTCACTTTCTGAATTTCAGGATCCAGATACCAAGAAGACTTCAGGCACCAAGACGACTGGGTAAAAAAACCTGTTTCCTCTTCCTTGTTGACAGGCTGCAGGTTGGGTTTAATTTCTGCACCGACTTTGTATCAGTTGAACTGTTTTATTTGTGTTATCGCTCTGCTGTGATTCCCATTAGGGCAGATGTTATGGTGAGACACTGAAGTTGCGCCTGCACATGTTGCCATTCAGTGTATTTTAGAAAAGTTTGAGTCTAATTTAACTTAAACCTGACTAAGATATTTTTTTTTGCAGCATCAAACTTTATCAGAAGAAAAAGATGATCCAGACCAGGAGAGTCCCCAGACAAGGTGTGTGCGCGTCTGTCATTTTACTAAATCATTTGTTGTTTGTACTAACGAGATCTTCATCTACCAGCTCACTGTGGCTCCTTGTTCCATCACTTCCTGCGTGATCCACTGTCTGCTGCTCAAAGCGACTGTTGTCTTGCTTTGCAGAGGCATCTTTGATGAAGGATCACTGCCCACACAAACATCAGTGACATTTAATTCTCTGTGACATTTGATTTTCTGTAATTTTTTGAAAATATGTAAATACAAAAATAAAACATATTCTTAGATTCATCTGAAGTTTTATTTAGAAGATGATAAAAACATTTTGTGTTTTTATTCCTGTTTTTACAAACAACACAGATGTTAGCAAACCTTATTAAGTCTAAAAATGGAGATGTTTTTTTAGTCATGTCTTCCAGCTGTAACTCTGTCTGTCCTGTCGTATGCAGACGTGTCTCTGGGGATGCTGACCCAGCGTTTCCTGGAGCTGTTGCTGGCGTCTCCGGACAACTCGGTGGACGCTGGGCAGGTGACGACGAGCCTGCAGACCCGCAGGCGACGAGTCTACGACATCACCAACGTTCTGGAAGGCATCAGCCTCCTGGAGAAGCAGTCGGCCAACAGGTTCAAGTGGATGTGAGTGGTCAGGTGAACAGATGTGATGGCGGCGGATGTCTTCAGCTTGTGCCTGTTTGCTTTTATATTTTTAGTCTTTAGTTTAAGTCTTAACCAACAAACAATGCAAAACATTTTCTGTTTTCAGCTTCTCAAAAAATTAATTTCTACTTTTCTTGTTTTTAAAAATTGTAAAATTAAAATCCTTGGGTTTTGGACTGTTACTCAGACAAAACAAGTTGTTTGAACATGTCACTTTGGGTTCAGGGAAATTGGGAAAGTTCATTGTTTTCCCACATATTTTTAGGCTAAGTGATGAATCGTAATGAAGTTTGCGAGGTTGTCAGGTGACCTTTGCTCTGAAGAAAGCTGGTAAGATGACTTTGAGTTGAATTCCCTCTGAGCTCTGCAGTAACCCTGCTCTCTGACTGTCGTCTGTCCAGAGGAAAGTGTGAGGTCTCCAGCTTCTTGTGGAAGAACAAGCAGAAGTTCCAGAGAGAGGTGGAGAACCTGAAGCTGGTGGAGGACACGCTGGACACGCTCATCAAAAGCTGCGCTCAGCAGCTCTTTGACATGACAGACAACTTGGAAAACACTGCATATCCTTTCACACCGGACCCAGTTTCAGGCCCTTCAGGTGTCTTCATCCATTCTTCTTTCATGAGCTTGTTACTGAACAAAGAAAATCCGCCAACAATGTTTTTGATGAATTGAAGAAGCAGGTTTTCTTTAACCTTTCCTGCACGTTTGCCTACGTGACCCACGAGGACATCAGTCGGCTCAGAGAGTTCCAGGAGCAGACGGTGATCACTGTTAAAGCTCCGGAGGAAACCAAACTGGAGGTTCCTGCACCCACAGAGGTAAACAAGCAAAGACCAAATCTTCTTTGTGGGTTTTTAAATTCATTTTTTCCTCAAAACTTAATGATTTAGAGAAATGTTTTATTTATTTCTTAGTAGAAATTAAATTGATACAGACAATAATAATGAAACATTTTTTCATTAGATTTTCTCCTGTAGCTGGAACATTGAAGAGGTAGAGCGAATAAAAGAAACTTCAACAGTCTGTCTCAAGCTGTGTGTGTGTTGATGCAGGACAGCATCCAGATCCATCTGAAGGCGGGGAAAGGTCCCATCACGGTGCTGACCTGTGACATCGGGACGGGAGAGAAGAGCGGCTGCTTCGTAATGCCGGAGGAAAGCCGGATAAAGACGGCTGCGCTGCACACAGGTAACAAGAAGACAGAGCGATGCACAGTGTTAAACTCTGAACATTATTGGACTGAAGCTTCATGTTGATATTCAGAGTGGAAGATATTTTTTCTCACAAGACCATGAAAATCACGTTGTTTGCTCAAGAAATTGTGAATTGTGAAATCCTGACAAGATCTTCAGATCAGGCGAAATTCTACATCAGTCCAGTCAGTTTGTACCAAGTTTTGTGGCTGTTGATCCAGTAGTTGTTGGCCGACATTAAACAGTGTTGTTACATCTGTCATCAGCTAAACTCAGCTGATAAATGTTTATTATTGTTTCACCACGTTTCATTGTATTATTAACTTTGTGTTTGTAGAGTCTTCGAGTCCACAGAGTTCTGCGCAGAGCACGTAGCCACCAGCTGACCTCCAGGTGGCGCCAGCTGTTCTCACGGTCGGTGGACAGAAGCCACGCAAACAGCAGCAGCCTAAATAGATCTCTGAAGGCACCAGGAGGGTCGGATGTTCGTTACAGAGACTGACTGAGCTCACATGTGGTCCAATATTTAAATAATACTCAGCTGAAACATCCACCGAAATCATCAAATCCAAACTCATCAGGGGCAAAACGACGCTTTGACATAGAAAACATGTTATGGATCAGTTTAATTTGTGCCTTTGCAGAGTTTTTTATTTTATTGAACTCCTGGTGATGTTGGTCCTGTTCAGCCCGGTCGCTCTGCTCAACTCTGCAGAGTGAAATCCTGTGATCGATGAAGATGAGGATGACGACGGTTTGACTGGGATGTTTATGAGAGATGCAACACGCAGCTGTACCTCTGTGCTGCAGAGCCGCAGTGTCTCTGGAGGCTTTTATATATTATTATCATCATGTCCTGATTTAGAGTGTTTGCTGCATAATATTTTATTTCTTTGGTTATATTTTGTGTTTCTTTTTGACTTTCTAATGGGAAAAGATGCTGTAATCAATAAAAAACAAACTCCTATGAAACTCATGAGTTTATTTCCTGTCACACCAGCTTATCAGGCCGCTAGAATTGTTTCCTGACCTTTGACCTCTCTGTGGCTCAACCTGCCAAGACAGTCTGGAAGTTTTCTAACAAAACATTATTTTGCTTGATTGTGTTCAGTGTTCACATTTATGGACTTTGGAGAAGTTAAACCAAAGAATGATGAATGAATGTGTTTAGAATTAGAGAAAAATAAATAACTGAATAATAAGTAAAATAAACATAATGGATAAAGAAATTAGTTGAAATTATTGTACCAGCAGAAAAGAAGAATGTAAAGCAAACTTGTCTCTCCATTTTCTGGATAATAAAAACTTTCTTTGTTTCCTGTAAGAAGCCTAAATATCAGAAGACACAAAACTCAGTGTGAGACAAATTATTAGTTGTTTTACTTGTGTGAAAATCAATCTTGATCAAACATTCATTCATGATCATTTTTGTGATTTACAAAATAAGTTTTGCAGCTGTAGTTCTATCGTTTGACACAAGGATAAAAGTCCCATATGCACCGTGGCCCATAGTGTCAGACAAGAGTTACAATGACCTCTAGTGGCATCAAACTGAAACTGCATGCTCAACAATCATCCCTGTCATTGTCTATAACATTAAATTAGGAGAATGGTTTAGATTTTCGAATTATTGAATGAAATAAACCTGGATTCCTGTTCTGGGAGTTTTAGAAAGCTGCTTCTAGTCAGATCAGGACGACAAATATGTTTAAGGGAACGAAAACGGAGCAAAGCAGCAGTTTTTACTCAGAGGACTGAAAAGGTTGAATCTGTGTCTGTGTCACAAACGAACACGATGAAGAGGCTTCTTTCCTCCCACGAACACACTGAATATGGAACAGAGGGTAATAGAGGAAATGATACTTGATTGTCTCTCATTTTGCCTGTGGACAAGAACATTATGGCTGCCAGGCACAGAGTGTGTGTGTGTGTGTGTGTGTGTGTTCAGATACGGTTTCTTGTGCCACCACAACATCCAAACCTCAAGCCGAACCCTGCAGGCTGAATCCTCCCACGGCCTCTCGTCCATCCATCAAGCTGTCAGAAGGACCCGCAGAGATCCTCGAAGCCGTCTCACATTTGAGGTTTTTGGTTTTGTCGCCGGCGCTCAGATGGAGAGCGGCTCGTTGTGACGGCGACGGGAGCGGAGGAGCAAGCCTCAGCCGTCAGACCTCCAACGCTGCAACAGGAGAGAGTGAAAGTGGCCTGGAGCGACCGAGAACCAGGCAGGTGACCTTTCACACAAACACAGAATTATTTAACTGCAGATTTTGGCCTCAAAGCTTTTTGCCATGTTTTTAATATTTTAGCGTTTCAGAAGGATTGATGGAGAAAACAGATGCAACAGAAGTTGAGTGAGATCCATGTTTTCATTTTTGCACACCAAAGCCGACTCAAGTGACATCACCTGAGGCAATAGTATTTGTGCAAAGCTCCCTCTGGAGCCAGAAGACGTCATGCAACTGTTTTCACACATACAAAAAAAAAAAAAAAAAAAATCTGAAAACACACTTTGATTGGTAAAACTGGCAGAGTTCCCCTCGCAGATGCATGAACGCACAGCAACCTGGTGTCTTTCTGCAGACGGTGATCAAGGTGAAGAAGACGACTGCATGAACAAGCCTGAACAATTTTAATCTTTGTTTTTATGAGAAGGAGATTCTGTTAAAGTTTGTTAGGGCTCAAGGTGAGAAACACTGAATGTAAAAGATATCTGATCATAAGAAAATTCCACAGGTACCTTTATAAAGAAACTATGCCCAGTAGTGACAATACGGTTTTTCCACACTGAACACATCACGTCAACGTCCAACACGTCCAACAGACCTCACCCAGATTCACAGCTTTGAATCCTTAGAGGCCAGAGCACTTTTGTTTTCCTCCAAAACCTAATGTGGAGACGCTTTGTGCCAACATGTCAACATAGACTGATGTTAATGGGACACTGCTGATTTACCCATCATGCTCAGTTCACTGCTCAGAAGCTTTGCCATCATCAAACATCAGCCTCATTATCTCGACTCAGAGGGAACAAATTTGAAGCATCTACCAGGGATGAAAAGTTTCAAAAGACATTTACCAAAAAAAGGTGTAACACAGAGACACTGTTGAGCATTATGGGAAGTGTAGGCACTTTCTGCGATATTAAAAAACCAGCGTGTCAGCAGTATGAAATTGCTGGTGCTCTCTTTGAATGACAAATTGACCAAACTCCCAGAACGTCAGGAAACAGAATCCTTTTCCATTAAGCGACTCCGTCCTGCCAAAGTGTTTCCAGTCAGCCTCATCAGCTAACCACACATAAAGCGCTTTATGAAGGGTTAACACAACACGACCAACATAGGCTCAAGCTCAGCTTTTTCCCCCCTGAATGTATTTTTTAAGTCATAATTGCACCAAAACCAGAAAAACAGCTCTTTCTGAATTGCTACTTGTCGCAGTTTTACAGTCGTTTCATTCTGGTTTTATGGGGTTTGGTGACTCTGGGAGTTCCTGCACTGACGCTTTGAAGCTCTGAAAACACGCTGAAAACACGTCGAGACACATTTGGCATCGACATTTCTGGCATCACTTGAGGGAAAATGAGCGATCTGCATGTAACATGGAGACGGACGACATCCCATCGGTTTGGCACAGGCAGGCCAACTTTTACAGGCGGTTTTCTGGACTCAATCTTCTTAGAAAAAGGTAGGAGGAGATGTTTTTTTTTTACTACTTCCTGTTAACTATTCAATGAATTTTAACTGAGTTTCTAACTTGTTTCTATTATCTTCTTTGGTTTTTCTGTGGTATTGATTGTTGAATTGACACCATTTGGTGTTGTATTACATCGAATCAGTCTGAACCTGGAAATGGAGAATGTGGCAAGTTTTTTAATGTAAAACCTTCTTATTTCTGTGTGTTTGTATATGTAACATAAAAAAACATAGAAGAGATCAGAAAATTGTCAAGTTTCCAGTGTTCCAGTGCAAATTTTAACGAATTTTTAGAAAATCAGTAAAAGGAAATTCAAATGAATGTGCGTTTTGTTTGGTTTGGCTGCAGAAGAAGAAGCAATGACATGATGGAATTAAAAGATCGTCAGTCAAACTTGAAGTGATGGAAATATGGTTTTTATGTTTCTTTAGTCATCAGTGATTTACGTCATCACTTTATCATGAGTCTGATCCAACTGCACTTTGTTTCATTCTGCTGTGTAAAACCTTTGTTCTGTTCTGTTCAGGTTTTTTAATGTGCAACTTGAAAATGTGCATGAAAATAAGTGGATAACAAACGATATGTTGCTGAATGAACAGTGAGAAACATGGAAAGAAAAACAAAACAGAAAATTATTCAAACATCAGACGAGACTTTGTGTGAAAATAAAGAAATAAAAGATGAAAAAGTAGAATCAACTGATTTGAGTTGGTGGAAATTTTCTGTTTGCAGCTGATAGAAGAAAAAGGTTTATTCACAATGTGAGTTAGCTGCACCTGTTTGTACTTCTATACTTGTGAGGACAGAGATAGATGTACACACACACACACACACACACACACAGAGCTCGGGGTGTGTGTGTCGTTGGGAGTGGGCCACGACGCGTGCTGATGGATAACATGTTGCATCACAGCGTGACTTTCTGAAACAGCAGTGGGTTGTTCGGAGCTGATGACGCCAATCGGGACTATGAATAACACACACACACACACACACACACACACACGCTCAGAAAGGAGTCCACCTTGTGCGTCACACAGATTATAAATGCCACCAGCCTCTCTCCTCCTCAGTCCTCTCGCTCTCTCTCTTCCCTCTTCAGTCAGAGCTGCAGTCGTCAGCTGCTCTCTGTTGTGGGATGAAAACTATTACTGAAAGAGTTTCACCTCTTTTTCTGCCAAGAGGAATTAATAATTCTTAATTTAACAACTAGATAAACTCAAATCTAAGTTATCTGTAATATTTCCCAAACCTCCCATTTCTGTCCAACATTTCTGTAAATGAGAAAACGACATCAGCTGCATGTCGATGTTTGTTCTCATGTTCTGTTCTTTGTTGCGACGTTATCTGAAGCTCAGTCCGTCCAGTCAACTTCCTTTCGTGAAATACAAATGATTTCCTGCAACCTTGCAACGAAAGGAAGTGAAACTGGAGCCGTGTCCCAGTTTTTATCACCAGCTAATTCTATATTGTTATATTAGAGTGCAGGTATTGTGTTTTATCATTTTACACAAACAGGAAATGATTTAAGACCGAGAGGAATCAAAGTGTTTTCTAAAGGTTGATGCTTATTTTGTGGGGTTTTCAAAAGCTCTCCATCTGTTTCACCACATTGATATTTAAATTTTATTTTGTGCTTTGCTTGTCGGACACTTGTGTAGTTCAACAGTATTGAAACACAGAAAAGTCTGCAGGTCAACTTTCAGTATGTTGGTTTAGTCACTTTTCTGGTGTGATCACGCGACAAACTTCTAATATGTGTTTGGAATTATCGTGAAAATGGAACAAAACTTGACTAAACTTCAACATGTTCATCTTCTCTTTCAGGAACATGATGTGTTCAAAGATCTGCACTTGATGGACGGATGTTTGTTCTGAATCATTCTGTGAGATCAGGCCTCTTTCAAACAGCCTCTTCAGGGGAAACCTTCCTCTTCAGGTCAGATCAGACCAACAGAGACGAGAACTGCTGCTCCTACATGTAGACTCCACGACTGACGAGTTAACACGAAGCAGGTGAGTCGACAGGTGAGTCAGGCTTCACTCTAATCAGCCTCCAACAATTTTCATTGTTTCAAGTGAAGCTTTACTGCAAATTAAAACAGTAAAACATTACAGACATTTACGGTGCACATTTCAATCTTTTACAAAAACAACATAAAATCAAGAAAATGAAATGTTGGTTTAAGGAAACTGTGACATAAATTGTTCATCAGTACGAACATAATGTGCAAACACAATATTATGTATTTTTCCTGCTACACATTAAGCTTTTTGATTTTCTTTTCCTCAATTGTTATTTTTATCTTTAACTTCAAAATTCAACTGGACTGACAAACAAAACTGAGGCGTCGACACATTAACAGCATCTTGATGATTTCCATTGTTAAAAACTTGTGTATCACTTGTATATAAAATGAAAAAATGACTCTGCACAACAGGATTGTGCAGAAGAAATAACTAAAACCATTTTACATAAAAAAAAAAAATGTGGTGTGAAATAGATGCTTGTGTTTGTGGTTGGGAGGAGAAGCTGAGTTGGGAAGTGAAGATTTAGTTTTCAGAAAATTTTCTCCAACTGGCAACGTCATGTTGTTTTGTTACTGACACGAAACCATGAGCTGTTTTCACATGATGAGCGCACGATGAAGGAATTTCTCACTGTCAGAACAAAAAAGTTAGAAACATGAATCTTAGAGCTTCTATCTGCAGCTTTTTGTGACTCTGATCAAACAGAAAAACGAGTCTGTGCTCATTTATTCTAAAATTCTAATGGAGATGCTGAAGTCTGCAAAAATACCAAATGCACAAGACAAAATAAGCCATAAAAACAGTCTTGATATTTCAGTAAAATGACATAACTTCAATGAAAAGCTGGAACAAGATGATACTGAACCCTCGACCTCAGAGCAAGTGAAGGGGAAATGAAAGGAAACTGGATGTTGAGGGATGATGTTTTTCTCTGGATGAAGCTAAATCCAATTATTCCTCGTTCACTCGCACACGATGGCTGTGGAAAATATACGGTCGGGTCCAAAAGGCTGAGGCCACATTGGAAATCTGTAATATTTTCATGTAAACTTGGAAACTAATCAGAAAGTTTGAAGATTCTGCTCGATTTCTACATCAAGGTCAAAGTTAAGCAAATGTTTTGTATTGAACAACTGAACTTTCCTTGACTTGTATCTTCTATTGAAATGTGTCAGATGACGCTTGGGTGGATCTGATCTGGAGTCCTGGCTGGACAGCTTCGAAGTACAAGCGTGTACAGGTGTGTGTGTGTGTGTGTGTGTGTGTGTGTGTGTATCATTGCAGAGTGTGTTGAAGCGGTGTGTATTTCCCTGTGTGTACTTGCATTTGTGTGTGTCCAGGTGCGAGTTCATTGATGGTGTTCCTTCTTGTCTTAATATTGGTAAGCATAATAAATCTTCACGAAGGACACACACACACACACACACACACACACATCAATTCAACTGATGTCTGTGAGAAAGGGCAAGGGCGTGTTGGATCATAAACAGCTTATTTTATAGTCTCTCTCTCTCTCTCTCTCTGTGATTTAAATTGATGCGCTCTCTACCTTCACACACACACAAACAATCACAGCAGCCACAACTCAACCCCTGTTGACACAGCCTGCAAGGTATTGTGGGTAATGTCACTCCTGTAAAGGCCCAGTCTGCACGCGCTCAGTCTGGCACCGGGAGGGCGAGAGGAGTGTGTTTATTGTCGAGATTATAAATCACAGACAGAGACGTCCAGAACGAAGCTGAAGGTGAAAATAAAGCAGACTTTACTTATAGTTAATATACAGAATTTAAAGGAACATTCCGGTTTATTTTTTGTTGTTTCGGCCATAATTTTTTCATTTTCTTACACTCGTCTTGTGACCTCTGACCATCTCGCTTTTTCTTGCTTGTTTTATTAATCTAGAAATTTAAAGCTGCACTGAACTTGTGGTGCTTTTCACGTGTACGACCTGCAGGGGGAGACTGTCCTCGAGTCGTACGATGCCTCATATTTCACTCGTCTTTGTCGTCACTCGCACTTTGAAACTAGTTCATCTGAACCACAGAGAAAATGTGCCATAAAAACAAAACAACAAAGAGCTAAAAGAGGCTAAAAGAGGCTAAAAGAGGCTAAAAGAGCTGCACGGCCAGTGATGAATCTGCTCTGTGACACAATTTACTTTAAAAAGACATTTGGAAAGTAACACAGAAACAATACAAATGATGAGATTGCCGTCTTTTCATGTGCCTTTTAACTTAAATAAACACCGGAGACAAAGCTAATACGTCCGTTACACGATGATCACATCAGTAACCATATGTTATTTACAGCTTTAAATAGAGCAGAACCTTTTGATATTTTTCAGCAGAGGAGCGAGTGTGTTCTTGGCCGTCACGCCGGACTGGCACCGTCCACCTCGGCTGTGATGAACAGTCTGGATGATGGGAAGCTGCCAACATGGCCACCTGGAGGACGCCCAGATGGAGAGGATCCTGAGAGACTCGGATCACAACTCTGTGGTCGACGGCGTCATTAAAACTCTACAGATGAAGCCTGGAAACAAATATTCCAGCTCCAGGTAACGTGGAACACTTCTCCGTTCATTTATTATTGTTTTACACAGACGAGGACTTAAACTGGTTTAAAATCAGATACTACAACACACTCTATTATACAATTATTTTGTTTTATTTTTCCTGTATTTCAGGAGTAGAAAATGGTACAAAAGCTGCAAATTGGTATAGAGACACACCAGATTGAAAAATATGGGAGCAGCTGACCTTTCAACCTCAAACTCTCCAGAACAATATTGCAGTTTCTGTGATACCTGAAGTCCAATTAATCAGCATCATAAAAAAAAAGCATTTCAGCAGATTTTGTTCTGCTGCTTTTCCAAACTGAGTTGGAAAAATAGTAAAAACAAAATTCCACAAAAGCAAAAGAACAAGCTTTTCTGTGTGGTCAGCCCAAATCTAAATATAGGAAACACTAGTCTACAGCTTGAACGCCGTGAAGACGTACGGCTGAGGTGCAGGGCTGCAGGTGGAGGCTGGAGTCGGGGAGGATCCTCCACCCGAGGCCGGACCTGCGCCGTCAGCAGATCTGCCTCCGCCTCCTGCTCTGTCACTGACGGAGATGAAAGTCTTCGTCGCTCTGCAGTCAGATGAAAAAACACGACATCTGACCTCCACAGAATCAGGACATGATACGAGTTCTTCAAGCTGCAATAACAGATTTTCTTTGGCAGCGGAAACAAGCTGTGAACTGACTTCGCCTTTTAAGTTGATGTCATAAACGTAGTTAGTCAATGTTTACACGTCCAACACTTATGGAGCGACACCGTCATTCAGTTAGAGTCTATTTGTGTCACCTGATTAATATAAGTCTCAGTATTTGCTCTCTTGCAGCTTTGTTTTTGGTCTCTAAATCTCAAACAGCTGCTTTGTATCTGAGGGAAGCTGCAGGTTCAGGTAACAATTCTCTGTAGGTTCATAACTACGAGCCAAGTAGTTTTATTATCTGAACCGAGTCAAAGCCTGCTCTTGAAAATGGTCAACAAATACACGGAATGGTCCTTTAACATGTCAGCAATTCAAATGTTTGAGTTCCTTCTAGTCGTCACATCAAACCACATCTAGAACTTCTGCTCTCATGAAGAGTTTGATCTTTTAAGATGAAAAAAGGTTTTAATGAAATACAGTAGATAAATGACAAATATCATCTCCACAGAGGGGGGGCGCTCTGCGGCTCGGCCTCTAACCGCCGCCACAAACGGGACGTTCCGGTAAACAACCAGTGAACGCACGACGGCAAACAACTGCGTCCACATGTGCTTCTGGTTAAACCTGATTCACTCACACACGAACGGCAGCGACAGATTACAGAAACTCTGGTGATTCACAGATTGCACCTGTTGTTCATGCAAGAGAAGAGAAAAGGGCCAGTCAGCAGTTTTCAGGCCGTCGGACGCCAGCTGCTACCTGGAAGCTCTTGGCCGGTCTGAAAGTGAGCGACCAATGTTTTTCATTTTACTTTCATGTTTGAGGTGTGGTTTGGTCCTTTTGATGAAATAATGCTTTCGATGCCAGTGTCCCCATGACTCAGGGCTTTTTATGGGCTCTGACTTTCTTGATGCCCTTCCAGGAAACAGAAGGAAATCAACATTTCTTCCAAATGACCACATCTCTGGGTGCAGTACCGCGGCCTGCCAACAGGGGTCAGTGTGTAACTACATCAGCTCCTCTCTATTTTCTTTTTATCATTATTTATAATAGCAAGGAAGACCTCTTTGTTTTCCCTCCACTCTCTCCTCTCTTCTCTGTCTCCCTCACTTTGTTGTCTTTATTCCTCTCTTTTCTTTCCTCTTCTTTTTTCATTCTCTCACATCCTCTCGTCTCTGCTCGTCTTCTCTTGTTTTGGAGGAGGGTTCGTCCTCTCACCTCTGAATTGTCTCCGCGTCTCATTTTGCCTCAAACATTAAGAGTTTCCATTCGTCCATCCTTCCTCTCTCCTCCTCCTCCTCCTCCTCTCTGTCCATCATCCTCTTTCTGGGTTTTTCCTCTCTCCTCTTGTCCCTTGTCCTCTTTTTCTTCCTTCATTCATCCTGTTAATCTTCACACTCCCGTCTTTCTGTCGTTCTTCAGATAAAGAGGTTCCGCTGTCATTTTCTTTTCTCATTTTGTCTCGTCCTCTTCCGTCCTTTCATTCGCTCGTGCTCGTTTTGGAAATTACAGAGGAGGATGGTTTTCTGGGTTTGTCCTTCTTCATCTTCAGAAACCATCTCTCCATCTCCACCTTTGATCTTTTCATGTATAAAGAAACACAGTCGGCCTCTTTCGTCCTCTCTTCTCCTTTCACTTCCTCCTGGCCTGGTGTCCTCCTCTGTCGTCCTCGTTGTCTGTCCCCATCTTCTGATTATTTATTTCATCTCTTGCCTTTTGTCTTTTATCCTCCTCTGTTGTTTCCGTTCTTCTTCTCACTTTGCTCGTCTCTCCATTTTCTTGGATTTCTCCTCCTTGTTTATTCCTTTTTCTTTTTGCCATTGTTTTGCAAACATTAAAACTTTCCGTTGTCTCGTCTCCAGGTTTCTGTCTCATCTTTTCTTTCATCTCGTCTCGTCTTTTCCGTCCTCCTGTCCTTCGCCCTTTCCTCTTGTTTTGGAAATTGCAGACTTTCTGGGTTTGTCCTCCTACTCGTCCTCTTATTTCATCCCCTCCTCTCCCAGTCTTTCTTTTTGTATTCTAAAAATATAATTATCCTTTTTGCTCCTTTCTGTTTCTGTCTTCTGACCTCTTTCTCTTTTCCTTTGTCTTGATAATTTAGAAAAAAATCAGACTTCTCTCCTCTTTTTACTCTCTCACTTCACCTCCTCTTTAAAGACTAAAAATTAAAATTAATTTTAGAATTGTTCCTGCTGGCATCTCCCTCAGAAATAATAATTCAAACTGAGCTATATTTACTTTCCATTTGGACACACACACACACACACACACACACACACACACACACATGCACGAGGAGGTTTTTTTTTTTTTTTTTTTTTTTGCTAATTCCACCTTTTTTTTCCTGGCAGCTAAAAATGGAAAGTTGTTTATTCCAATGAACAGATGCCTCCATGACACACACACACACACACACACACACAGACCACCCATGGCTGTGTTCCTGTACAGACACACACCCTTCATTTTATCTCACATCAAACACACACACGCACTCGAGTACATGTGTTCCCCAGTAAGAGCGGCGGCGGCGGCTGCGTCTCCGTTTGATGTGACGTCTCTGCCTCCTGCCGGGAGGAAAAACTCAACATATTCTCAGACCTTCTTCTTCTTCTTCTTCTGTGCAGGCAGAAATGGATCCGTGCAGATTTGAGAGCGTCGGCGGAGACGTGGGACGACTCGGGCGGAGGACAGACTAAACCACTTCTAGGCCAACTTGACCCTTTGTCAAGTCTCGCCTCTCCTCCGCGCTCCTCGGCTACGGTTGCTAAGTCGGACAAACAATAACCTCAGAGAGTCTGTTTCCATTGAAAACACCTGTTGATTTAATTGACTCGTATTTCTATTTATCCTCATTCAGCCAGTCCTCTGTGGTTTGGTGAAAATGTGGTTTCAGTATCTCGGGAAGTCTGAAGAGACCAGTGACTGAGAACCATATTAATATTCGGGGGACTGGTGAAAACCCATTGGTCGTATTTCTCTCGTGCCTGTTAATGTCAGGTCGTCTTGTGCAGGTTCAGCTTTCACCCAAAAGATCAACCCCAAAGTCAGTCTGTGTCTGTGTTGCACCACATCCAGCCTCAACATGAAGTGTTGGCCTCAGTCAAAGAGCTTTAACGAAGCTTCAATCTGCTTCACTTTTCTGTGCTAAACTGTGGCTCATGTGTAAGAAACAAATCAAACTGCCAACAAAAAGAAAACCGAGGTTCAGCCCATGACTTCCAGCGGGTCTGCGCCTGAACCGAACCGACGATCAACTCCGACAATGAGCTTCTCTTGAGGAGCTCCTGCCGCTTGGTTTTAAACAGGAAGCTCCTCCCGCAGACAAACCAGATTTAGTTCAGAATCCATTAAGACAGTGAGCAACAGACTGTTGGGCACTGACCTTGTCAAGTGCAATTCTTATAATTCACTACGAGTTAATGCTCATCTTTTGGCTCAGCTGCTCTCAGTTTGTCTTGTGTCGGCATCAATCACCTCTTGTCTTGTTTTGTATAGTTTTGTGGGTTTGTTAGACTTTCCTTCGTCTGGCTAAACATCCAAAACGCTTGACCTATGAAAAGTCCTCCGATCGCACTTATAATCCTATATAATGAATAATCAATAAAAGCTTAACATCTAAGATAATATTCTGGACTTCTTTTGTGAAAACATTAACGATGTTCTCGAGCTCATCCTCCACTCTGGTTTTCTGACCACAGTGTTGAGGAAAATCAGCGTTCAGGAACCAGAAACATGAACACGAAGCAAGTCTTTCACAAAGTAAGAGTCTGACCTGGTTGTAAATCAAGTCAAAATCCTTCCGCAGTAACAGATCCCACCACCTTTGCAAGCACTTTCTACACAATGTTTGACATCCATAATCTCTCTGCTGTCTGTGAGGAGCCGCCTCCCTTTCATGAACCTGCACATCCCCCCTTCACACAGGAAGATGTCCGGCAGCTGGTGGGCAGGTTCAGGCCTGGAAAACCACCAGGGCCAGATGGCATCCCAGCCAAGGTGCTCGAACTCTACCATCCTCCACAATATCTTCTAGGAATCCTACAGGACCACATCAATACCAACCATCCAGCATCACACCACAAGAAACCCCGCCCTTCACAACCCAACCACTACTGACTGGTCGCACTCACTTCAGTAACCATGAAATGCCTGGATCCTGAATATCATCCTGACCACAGACCACATCTGTACCCCCTCCAGTTTGCCTCAGCTTCCTCAGAAACAGACCACAGGCTGTTAGAATAGACTCAGAATCCTCATCAACTGTCATCGCCAACACCGGAGTCCCCCAGGGCTGCATCCTTGGTCCTTTACACCATCCACACAATGACTGTACCAGCCCCTCACCCATCACCACACACTTTAAAGACTCTGATGATACTGACAACTCAATGACAATAACTCTTAACTTCACAGAGCTGCCACCTGGATGGAGATACACAACCTTTAAATGGAGGATGGTTGTTTTATTTTGCATCAAACAAACTGCCTCGCTGACAGTGTTGTGTACTGGGATGTATGAATGTATTTATGGAGACTCTGTGTCGTCTTTTTTCTGTATGCTGATGTTTTACCTGTGTTTCTGTGTTAAAGAGGCCGTGAAAATTCCATCTGAGACAATGAAGTTTAAATCTAACCTAAGACATTCAAACAGCATTCCTATGTAAAAACAATTAAATGAGTGATTCCCATTGTCCTAACATATAAATATCATCAAACAAAGCACTGCACTCTCAGTCATTTGAGCACTGACAAACAACCCATTTTGACATTTTGGTATGAGGACTTGAAAAACCACATTGAAAAAGAGCCAGGTTTTCTAGGCAAGTCCAACAGGGAGGAGACTCCTGGGCAAACCCAGAGCACAGAGCAGAGATCATTCAGGCCTGGGAATGTCTCAGGATCCTCCAGAGGAAATAGCAATGAGACAGACGTCTGGGTCACCTTAAATCAGTCTGCAGCCGCTGTGACCTGCACAGATAAGAGGCCGATAGCAGACGGATGGGAGTTCTTAGATTTAAGGCACCAGTGTCAAACTTTAAAAAGTGAAAGTTCCAAAATGAAATCTCTTATGAAAATATCTGACGTGTCCAGTCAAGTGCTGACTCAGCTTTGTAAGACTCATTTTTTGCTTCAATTCCTGCTTCTTCTGTCTCTTTTCAAAAAGGAAAAAGTCCAATTTCCATTTCCTCTCAGGATGAGTAAGATTCAAAAAGGAAAAATGTGTCTTATCTTAAAGCTCTGCAAACTGGTCATCACGGAGAGATTCTGTGCATCAGATGGTGAAGTCCAACCAGAAGATTTAATGACTCAGAACAATGACAATGAGTTTGAGTTTGACTTTTCCATGATCTTTTATAATGTGACTGAGATTTTGAAGGAACAAATTCAGAGGTTTTGGGCTCAAGTCACAGGAAACTTGACTTGGTGAAACAAAAAATTGCTAAAACAAAACCTGCAACTCAGCTTTGACTTTAACGCCAGCGACTGCGAAGACACTAAACATTGAGAGTTGGTGAATGAGGAACAGGTGAGCAGGTGGATATAGGAGTCATGTGACTGAAGGTCTGAGGACGTCTTACTAACTTGTTCTTCTTTTCAAACAGTATAATATTACATGAGACAAGGCTTTTAGGACGTGTTTGTCACATGTTCTCTCTGTTAGTCGGGTTGCTGGAGCGTAAACTTCCCCAAATCCTACGAGTAGTTACCTGAAACTCTGAAAGTCTCCAGGTTGATGGGGTTCGTTAGATTAATATAAGACGAGTTAAACTCAAGTTCTGCTCAAGTTAAAAATGGTTTGAATAAAAGTTCATGGGTCAAAAGATTCTTTGAATCACATATTGAAGTTAAACACTGTACGTTGTTTGCTGAATCGTCTGTAAGCTGAAATTTGCAGAACGACCCAGAGAAATCTCCTGAAACCTGGCAGAAGGAGAAAACCCTGCTTTATCTTTAGAGTTAATTACAGCTGGGAACGACTCTAAACGTGGTATTCCCTGTTACACACACACACACACACACACACACACACACGGGGTGTCCCACCACAGGCTGTTTGCTACTAACCATTAAGGCATGTAAACAAGCCGATTTGGGCGACACACAACTAGAAATGAGAGCTTTCCCAGGATGCACTCAGAGATCTGTCCCGTGTCGGTCGGGCTGCGGCTCCGACCGAGCGCCAGCGATAGCGTGAATTGGCAAAATAACTCCCAGTTGTGGAATGAGATGCTCAGCGACACGCATAATTATTGCCTGTGAAGAGCTTCATAATGAATCACACCCGTCGATGTGGAGTAAGAATAAGAATACAGAACCAGCAGAAGATATTTTTAAGAGCTGGTGATTCCCAGCGCAGAAAACTGCTGCTGGCAAAGAAATGGCTAGTTTCAAGTCGCCTCCACGTTTTCTTTGTAACCATGAATTTGTCTCTGTAGAGAGTTTGAGTCCATCTGAAATTAAACTGCTTGTTCGTTGTCATGATCGTCGCTTTTTCAGCCCGTCCTCACCAGAAAAACAGCCGTGTGGTTCGTCTGTGCCAGCAGCTTATTACTGCGACCTCTAGTGGCAGAGGTGGTTATGAGAAATGAGCTGACAAAGTATAAAGAGCGAGAAAGTCGGATCAATGGATCAATGTTCGTGTTCTCTACTTGTTCTTTCTGTTTTCATAAATAACTCCGTTGTCTGATTGTTGGTGTGTTGAAGGAGATGGAAGAGCGAGCGACTACCTGTGCGTAAGTTCTTCAGCTACCTGTGCAATCTTTATTGATTTATTTTACATTTATGTTATTTATATTTAGGTTTTTCTTAAGTAGGAATCTTTCACAGACGTGTGAATATGAGTCTTTTTGAAAGGCGCTTTCAGTTTCATTTTAATATCTGACGTGTCTCTTCATGCAGCGAACATGTTAGAAATATGTTTCTGGATTTAAACAAACAGCAGCGACGCGTTAACAAAACCTGTAAAGGTGTTAATCAGGTGTTAATCAATGCAGACTAAACAATCAATGGCAAACTACTGATTGATTAACAAACTGATTGATTGACTGGCTCATTGTTTGTGCAAACTGTTCAGGTCCAATCTGCCTTCGTACTGAAACAACATTATACACATGCATGCGAACAACCTGCAGACACACCTGCAAATACAGAGACAAAGGCAGCGACACACACACACACACACACACACACACACACACACACACACACACTCAGGGGAGATTTCCATATGCTCGCAGCGCTGAACCGTGAAAACTACACTCACACTCACACCTTGCAAACCAGTGATGAAAGTGATTCCTCCAAACGCTAATCAGGACCAAAATAACTCGCTTGATCATCTTCTATCAAAGGCCACGGGACTCACCGACACGTGGACACACTGACAGCGTAAATGTAAGTTGACACCAACCCAGTTGTGTCAACAACGAGGAAAAAAACATCACCAAAAAAAGTAGACAGGTAGACATATGTGGGACATGGCTAATGACAGGGACTACATTAAAATTAGAAATAAGAGTAAGACAGTAAAAGGGTGAAGACAGAATCATGTGAATTGAAGACTTATCAGCTGACCTTGTTCAAAGAGTCTTTTCACACGGATCGTTTGAGCTCGATGGGGGTTTGAGTTACTGCAGCTACAACCATTTATCCACTGTTTCTATCAGAGATGCAAAGACATGCTGGACGGACTGATCCCTCCCATATCACCTCATACTGAGACACTTGTATTTTGTCTCTTTGTCTTTTCCCGCACGTCCAAACAAAGGCCGTCCTGGTTCAGCTGAAATTAGACAACTCATTGCTTTTGCAGTCAGAGTTTTCATTTGCCATTGAGAGGAAGAAAAACAAAAAAAGATCTGGGAAAATATCAAAAGAGATCCTTCTGTCTCCAAGTCTCTGAGGGGACGGGATGCTGGACGTGTTTGATTGACAGCTCAGTTAGCAGGGCAACAAGACAGAATATGAACACATTTGAAAGACAGACATGCCGAGACGTTTTGATTCTGATGAAGACAAACTTGGAATGGAAACAAACTAATTGTAGAACGACCAATTTCTTTCCTTCACTACTGAATCTCTGTTGCTGATCTGGTGAAAATGGAGGCAGCCGAGTGTCTCAGATTCGGATCTGAATGGATTCAATAGCAGCCTTTTCACCGAGCGTCCCTGACACAGCAACATGTGCTCAGTCCGGTCCCTGACCTCTGACCTCTGACAATACAGATAATGCCAATGTCAACCAGTACAAACAACATGTAGATGCATCTCTATTTATCTTTTAACAAAGAGTCTGGTGCCACAACTGATGCCATCAATGTTCAGCTGTGGTCATTGCTAGGGACTGTTCAGGTTTTCCAAAAATCAAGATTGCTACTTATCTGGGGTTCAGCGTGCAGGTCGGCAGGAGACCAGGAAAACAAATCCACAACAGGATGATCAAAAAACCAGGATCACGAGACACTGGGAACGACTGACACAAAGGACGAAGATGAACAGGAAACACAGAGACAACGAGACACAGGTGAAGCCAATGAGGGCGGAGCAGACAATCACAATGTCATGAAGATAAAACAGGAAGTGAGACTAAATCAATGAAGACATGACCTGGTTTGCTGCTGGAGACACTAAACCATTTTAAGGCAGAATAGATGCAGGTTTGTTAAACTTCAAACTGTGACATCACGAATGCGCCTGAAAACAGGAAACAGCTGAACGAAAACACTATTAGTACAAGTATCATTATTGTAGCAGAGAGAAATATTTAAATACTGAAGCACAAAATACTTTGATATATAGAATAATATTCTGTCGTCACTAAAACACGAGAAGAAGCAGTAAAAAAAGGAGCACAAACAAATTATTCTATTCATATTTATTTGAAAACAACAATCCATTTTTTCCACTTCTACTGTGATTCCTCGTTGCAACTGGGTTCATACATGATATTTGTATTAATTCCACAGAACACCATCACAAAAGTTACCCTTTTATATGCACGTTTACCTTTTTTTTGTCCTTTTTCTGTTTTTGTATTGTTGTCATTTCTAAACAATGACTTGTGCTTTGATATCTTTGAAAGAGAGAAAGATTTTTTTTTTTTATTTAAAGACATCATTGTCGTCATGATAAGTGTACATAACAGAGGGAGGATCGAAATAGAAAAGAGTCGTAAGAAGAGGATATACTGGTCGAATACACACCGATACAGAATACAGAGATACACGCTCACATTGCAGCCTGCCCGACTCCACCCAAACTGTCCACAGAGAAAAGAGTCGCGTCATTGAAATCAGCACAACCTCCCAGCTGCTCCCGTCTTCTCCTGATTTTAGGATTTTTCAGTACGATGATTGTTGCCTTGCAACAGATACACTCCCTGCTGGTGAGCAGAGTTTTGGCTGAATATTGCTTAGCTACACGAGGGACGTCCGGGAGAGGAGGAGGGGTCGACCGCAGGAGGCTCAAACAAGCAGTGCAGAAAGCTTCGATGTCACAACCGTTAAATTATTAGATCATTTTGTCAGACAATTTTGGGCTTCGCACCGAGCTGTTCTCCTCCTGAACATTTCAAAGTTTGCTGCAAAAAACTGACCAGAGTGTCGGGACTTTTCATCGCGGAGATCCAGAGAAATATAAGGTGCATTTGTCAGAGAGTTTGGTGTTTGAATGTGTGTCCCCGGAAATAAAGCCATTAAATAAGAGTGTCGGAGGGTTGATTGCCGAAGCCACAATGTGCATCGATGCCAACAAATGTGTGTTCAGGGGAGTTGACTGGATATTTACACGGACTGGAATGTTTTCCGAGTTCATATGAATCAAATTCGTTCAAGCAAAGTTTGTCAGAATGTGGAGCAACGTTTAGTCAGAGCGACATCGACATTTGTCTGGATGGAGGGGGGGGAGGTCGGGGGTCGGGGGGAGCAGAATGCCACGGTGCAAGAAGGCATGTTCATTCACTTAATGCTGAGAGCAAAATCTGTGCCTCGTAAAAATCAAAACAAGAAATAATACCGAGTAAAAAACGAGGAAAATCAACCAGGGACAGGCAAAGAGCAGCAGAGAAAATGTACAAGCAAACTACCATAACCTCAATGTGAATGTCATTCTAAATGTTAAGGATAGATAGATAGATAGATAGATAGACAGGTTGATAGATTCTATATACTGTATGTATTCATATGCTGGGTAAATATTCTGGTAAATCTTACTTCTATGCGTATATACCTCCAAGTAGGTTGGGCTCACTTAGACGTATATAAATAGGTCTAACATATAAAGCCATATTACAGTGTACATATCCTCGCCCTAATGTAAGCGATAGCAAAAAACCCATGCTTTACATAGAAAAAGGCATCCACGACATTTAAGAAAAAATGTACAATTTATGAAACATGGTAACAATAATAAATAGTATTATAGAATCGCTGCTGTACACAAAAAAAGCCATTTTTAAAATTTCACTCATATAAAAATATGTTTTAGTGCAACCGTACGTAATAGTAATATCCATAACTTCACATCGCTTGTCGAGACTTTAAGGTGTCCAAAAAAAAAAGGAAACACAGGAAGTGGGGGAGGAAGAAGAGGGGGGAGGAGGAGGAGGAGGGGGGAGATTGCATTTATTACAAAGCTGATACGCAAACGTGATAGTATCGTATTTACATTTACCTTCCTGCTTTGTTTGCTTATAAGAATATAAGCAAAGAAACAAACGACAAAAAAAGAAAAGGCACACACATATCTGTCTGATTTTTTTTTTTTTTTTCTTTTTCTGACGTACCGCTTTAACCAGAGTCCTTTTCCTTTAGCAGATTTTGGTCGGGCTCATGTGTTGGTGGGAGTTCATGTGTAACCGTATGCAGATCCTCTTCAAAGTCTTTAAATAAGAAAGTTTGCGAGAGCAGGCCTCGGTGTGAACAGACACGCTGCACACACACACACCAAAACTGCACAAGTCCATTTGTGTTGTAGTCTTTTTCCTTTGTATGTCTGTGTAAGAGAGAGAGTGTGTGTTTGTGTATAAAGTGAAGTAGAAGAATATGTGTGTAAAGTGTGCAAAGGTCAGGTTTCTCTCTCTGTTGCACTTCATCCCTTCCTATTATCCAAAAACAATAAAATCAAATCCATCGTTCCTCCTCTCGCTCGTCCTTCCGCAGCCCTACGACGTGTCTTTGCTCCTCTTTGTGCTTTCTGCCTCCCCGTCTCTCTCCAGCTTCAGAGGTTTGGACGCTGTCGGAGGCTGGAGGCCTTCAGATCCGGGGCTGGGAGGGTGAGGAGAGGAGGAGGAGGAGGAGGGGGAGGAGGAGGCGTGAGGGGAGGCGGGGATCGACGGGTAGGGGGGCCTGAGCTCCAGGCCGCTAAAGTGCTGAATCCCGGGACCTTGTGGCGGAGAGGGCGAGGGGTGAGGAGACGGCGGCGACATGGAGATGGATGGCGAGCGCTGCTGATGCTGGGGGTCAGGGGACAACGCTGAGGGAGAGGAAGAGGAGGAGGAAGCTTTCCCTTTCTCCCCTCTGCCTCCTCCTCCTCCTCCTCCTCTCTCGGTGAGCTCCTCTGAGTCGATGCAGAGCGAGGCGATGGCCTTGGTGCAGGTGTGGATGCTCTCCTCCTGCTCCAGCCTCACTCCTCCTCCTCCTCCTCCTCCTCCTTCCCTCTCCTGCGACGACGGGTGAGGAGACGTCAACTCCCTCGGCCTCTCGCCTCCTCCTCGAACTCCCCTCTCGGCGAAGGAGGTGAAATGAGGGGAGGCGGCCTCGCTGGTTGTCGAGTCCTCCGATGTGCTCTTCTGCAGCACCAGGCGGGACGCGACCTGCTGCGCCCCCTGCTGGGCCAGAGGGGTGGTGACGGACGTGGGGACGGAGTGTACCATCTGGATCCCTCCGATGGGGATCATTGGGAACGGTGAACGCACCTGAAATGACAGTTTTAGTTTGAGCCATGTCGTGTTCCTTCATTTACTCGAGCACCAAATGTGGATTAATCCGCAACAGAAAATAGTCCCCCAGGAAATGCATTAATTCCTGTTTAATTAATCCTGTTTGAGTGACTTTTGGTAAAAACTACAGTTCCCAGTTGCTTGAGGAAATTTAACTATATATTTGTAAGCATTTTACATCTCCAGTAGGAACCAATGGGAAGAAATTAATAAAATATAAAAATGGAATTGATAAATAAATCAAATATACAAAATAAAGAATGTAAAGAAACGAGATACCTGGAGTTGTGAATGAAGAGGAAGGTGACTGAACAGGACTTGGTGAGGTGGGCTCGACTGGTTACGGCCTCCTCCGTGGTCCCGCTTCCCTGATGACGGCGAACCAGGACGATGTTCCTGGAAACACGAGAGGAGACGAACATGAAAACACGCCGCCGCCTCATCGAGAACCGGTGAAATTTCTTGTGTTGATTTTTAGTCTGACGTTTAAGTTTAATGTCACGGCACAAAATGGACAGTACTTGTTACAATAAACACATTTTAGGCTTCGCAATGGAAAAGCAAATATTATGTGACAAAATAAATGAACAGTTGACAGAAACATGAGTGTGTGGTTGCACCGGACAGCAGGTGTGTGTGTGAATAACAGTCGTTAAAACATGAATCCATCGCTTGAAGCCCGGTCGGTTATCAAAGCCGAGCCAGTCTCACTTTCTGCTTCACGCTTTGTTTAAGTGAGAGCGGCAGCAGCAGCCAGAGTTTGAAGTAGAGCTCTTAAGAAGAAAAACAGCCGCGTTATTAACCACACCACCGCCGGCCAAGATCCCATTACCACCAAAACCCAGCAGCCCTATCTTCAATCATCCGTCTCTCCAACACGCTCGCTCCATCTGACTCGCTCTTTATTCCCTCATCCTCTCTGAATGTTTCTGCTCCGTCTGCCAGACCTTTTCTTCTCCCCACTTTGTCTCTGAGAGCTTTTTTCTCTCTCCCTCTTTTTCTCCTCTTTCTGTCCCACATTTCTACTGCAGGTTTACCACATCGGACCACAGACTGAGGAAGTTAAATCAAGCTTAAAGAACTGAGATGTGTTGTTTTTGTAGTGTTTAGGGGGGAAAACAAAACTCGACCTATTGTAATGAATTTATCTTTTCATCAGTGTTAAGTATAAAAAGTGGCAGCAGTGAGAAATCAATCCTCGACTCGCCCAAACTTTCCAAATAAACTCTTCTGCCAGACTTGATAAAAACGATGTGACAAATTTAAATTTTTAAGCAAAATGTAAAACTTAAACTGCACCGAGTCTCAGACAAACCTGGATTAGCTGCTGCCAAATGTTGACTTTCTTCATCCTGCTTAAGCTTAAATCTACGACGCGAAGACGAACCGAGTAATGAAGTCAGGTATGTCGAGCTGCCGCTGGTGCACAGTCGCCTTGTGCAGCTTTAAATATGTTAAAACCTGCATCACTCACCAACAACTTGCCTGACGTGACCCGAAAAAGGGAAAGCTAACACATTACAGAGATGAACTTGAATAAAGAAAAACATCCAGAGTGAACTTTCTCTTACCGTCTCCATCTCTGCGCTGCCTCTGCGACGTCCCAGCGGGTCCAGCTCGGTCTGACCCGGCAGCCCGGCCTGGTGACCCGGCCTGAGGCCCCGCGAGCCGCTCTGCTGGCTGCTCGTCACCGGCAGGAAGAAATATCACATTAAATCCTCGTTAAGTGCTAAACTTTTATCCAGTATTTACATTAATCACTCACTGTGAAATTAGCCATTAGCATTGCTGATTTTGTACATTTGTATGTATTACAGCACTTTTACTTTGAAATATGCTCTTTGACCCATTTTCATGTCAGAATCTGGTTTGTTTTTTAATAATTTTTGACCTGATTCACCTGAATTTCAGACATAATAAACCTCAGCCGTGTCATCCTCCCGCTGACTCACCTTTGGTGGTGGACGTGCTGGTGGAGTCCTCGGCGAGGAGAAACGGGCCGGATCATCCCCCGGTGGCGGCCTCGTGGTGAAAGGTCACGCTTGTAGTCGCGTCCTGCGGGAGACGTGGGCCGAGACAGAGGGGAGAGCAGCGAGAGGTGTCCCCTCCTGGGGGACAGGTCTCGCCGGTATCCCTGGCCACCCCCAGGTCCCTCTTGGGGGAGATGTGACGCAGGGGGGAGATGTCCCGCCGGGGGGACAGGTGTCTGGCGCGGGGGGAGAGGTCGCGGCGTGGGGAGAGGTATCGGTGGGCTGAAGGTGAGGATGAAGGGGAGATGGGGGACGGGCAGCCGGAGTGGTCCAGCCCGGGTGAGGACAGGCGGGAGGAGGGGGAGGACAGGTCTGGGGAGGGGACGGGGAGGTCTTCGTCCATGGAGGAGGAGGGTGGAACCAGCAGCCGGCTGCCCAGCGCCCTCTGCAGGCCTCGCTGGTACTCTGCCTGGCCGCGGTCCCTCCCGGCCGGGTCGCTGGGCGGAGCCTGCGGCGTGATCTGGATACTCGGCACGGTGGTGAAGTAGCCGAACAGCGGAGGCTTGTTGGTGTTTCCCAGGAGGTCGGACGCCGAGTGATGAGAAAGGTGAGGAGCCGGGTGGGAGGAGGCCACAGCCGTGATGGACATGGAGGGCAGGCCGTACGGCTGCGGGCTGGTGGAGCGCGAGCGAGTCTTAGGGGTGGAGTCGCCGTCGTAGTCATCCTCTTCGTCGTCTTCGTCATCCACCTCGTCGCCGTCTTCCTCTCCGCCCTCTGAGTCGTCTGCGTCGGAGAACTGGTGCTCCGCCATGGCGCCTCTGGAAATCTTTTCAGACCTCTGGCCGTCCTCTCCGACATCTGGAAGAAGAGGAGGAGACAAAAAATGTTAGGAAGAAGAAGGTAAAGAAGGTGAAGAAGAAGAAGGGGAAAAAAAGAAAGTAGAGGGAGTGGGAGAGAAGAAGAAAAGGAAACCGAGGTAGAAGAGAGGAAGAAGAGGAAAAAGTACAAGAAGAAGAAGAAGTGGAAAGACAAGTAGAGGAAGTGGAGGAGGAAGAAAAGGAGGAAGAAGAAGCCGAAGTTGAGGAAACAGTAAGAAACAGTTTGTATTAATTTGTGGCAACAGAACGAGTTTAGATGTGAAACCAAACACCAGTGAAACCACATTCCCACCAGCTCAAACCAATAAAATATAAAACACAATAAAACAAAGTTATGTGAGACGAAACCTCGACACTTTGGTTTTTCTGCTCGATGGCCTGCAGCCAAATGTTGCCGAGGCCTCGTCGTACAGTAGCTGTTAAAGTTCCTGTTGGCAGAGAGCCAACCATCACTTTCAGTCTCCAGACTTTATTATAAAATGCAACTGATTGGCTGAAAATAAGAAATTGGGAATGAAAAAGTTGGTTTGTTGTGACTCTTCGTGGTAAAAGAGTCAAAGTTGACTCTGACCTGAGTTTACTTTTTACTTTTCAAATATTCAAACAATATTATTTTCTCCCCTTCTCTCTGTTTTTAATTGTGTCTCCTGGACTTGAGGAGAAGCCGAAGCCGTTTGAGAGTTCATAAATTGCATTGAGCCGCCTGCTATGAGCGGAAATCAGATCCACTAACACAGGACTACTTTTTCAGTTAGTCTCTTATATACAACAGTTTTTCACAAACCACAGATGTTTATGTCTCGACGACTCACTGAATGACTCTCTGTAGCTCGCTCATTCCCAAAAACCCTGTGTGTGTGTGTGTGTGCGTGTGTGTGTGTGGGTTTGTGTCTCAATTAAATGCAGAGCCAACTCACACACACTCAAGGTCAGCTGAAGTAAAATGTAATTTGCTCGTCTGCACAGGAAAATAAGAGCAGCGACCGGTCGGACGTTGGTGTATAGGATGAAAACAGCTTCACAAACACAAACGAAAGCAGCCGTCACTTTCACTCTGAAACACCTGCCGACAGGTGAAACACTGACCGACCGTGTGAGGCCACCTGAGGTCCAGCACGACATCCTGGTCTGTGAACACTGAAGGATTTTATATTTACATTTGAAGTAATTGAACACACTCGTAGTTCGCTCAGTAAGATGTCTTATAGATCAGCAACACTATAAGGAGGCATTAATCTACGTCAGCTTTATGAAGCTACGGCAATAAACAAACAAGTGAGACGAATAACTTAAGTCTGTATAAACTCATGTTGTTTGGTCAAACTTTGTTTAAACCCACAGAGGATTTTTTTTTCATTTTAGTGGTGATCCCCAAACATGAAACATAAAATGATGAACGAGGACCTGGAATAAAATCACAAACTGGATTTTAAGAGGTGAATTTCTTTTTCAGTTGTTAAGAGTAAAATTATATTTTTTTATTCATCCATTCATCATTGTCATTCTGAAGTTTCACCCATCTACTTATGTTCACCAAAAGAGATATTAGACATATTTAACTAACTCACTAAAAGCTCATGTTAATGTATAATATCACTAATAATACTATTGCTAATGAGGCTAAATGCTAAATACTTATGACAATACTTTATTACTCTCATCAGAAGTCTTAACATAACAACTACTGTTTGTCCACATTTAATCCAGAAACTTCAAATCTAATGAATAAAAATAGAAATGTCAGACTGTTGTTATTTGATCACGACCCTCGCGGCTGTTTCCAGACAACATCTGCTAACAAAGACCAGAAGGACGACGTGAAGAAGTTGTTGATGTTAATGTTGAAAACTCTAAAGAATATAAAATGAATCACACTGGTTCCCAGTTTCATTATGGAGTCGTCAAAAGATTAACGAGACACCAGACCCCACTCATCTGCTCACGGCCTGAGACGGCTGATCGCGATTTATTGTTTGTTAATATTTCATGGTCACATTCATTCCTCTCAGCCCACAACATCTCCCCCAGTAATCATGTTCAGATTATTTCCATATCAGCTGATTAATGGAACGGCCGACATCTTGGCCGACGTCTCGGAAGTCGGAGGCGATGAACAGCAAATATTTGTTGCTATTTCTGAGTAACCGGCGGAAAATAAAATTCAAAATTGTCCATGGGAACATTGTGATAATGTAATAAGAGACTCCAAACAAATGGTGGAAGGATGTTTTTTTGGATGTTTTAAAGCGGCTCATGTGTCGAGTGTGGTTGTTTGACATGAGTCCTGGCTGTCAGGACGAGCTCTGCTTTCCATTACACTAATTGTCTCAGTGCGACCGCTCTGAGCCAAAGACGCTGCAGGCAGCACTCAACGAGACGGCAGGATGTCACTGCAGCTCCTGGACCCAGTGTGTGTGTGTGTGTGTGTGTGTGTGTGTGTGTGTGTGTGTGTGTGTGTGTGTGTTTCCTACCTCCTTCATCCGCCTCGTTGTCCTCCACTGAAGACATGGAGACTCCCAACTCCAGACACTTTTTCATATGAGCCTTGGACTTCATGTGCTTCGTCAGGTTTCCTACAAAAACACACACAAACACACACAAACACACACACACACCATTTAACAACCCCTCGACTAGTCTTACTGGAAACCAGAGCTTGTTTGGCTGAGTGAAAAGAGGCTGAAATGGAAATCGAAGCGGCCACAGAATTAGAATTTACAAATTATATATAATTTATGCATTATGTAATTTAATGACAAAATGACTCGACCTGGTCTGAACTCGGCTTCAGCTGGTTCAGAGTCAGATACACGGGACACGAGGGGGGGGTTAAGGTTTGTAAATCTATCGGGCAGATCATGGCTTTTTATTAAAGATCATATACGAGCGAGTCGCCATCTTCAACCTCAGACATGATGGAGGTTCATGTTTGAGCACGACGACAGAAAACAGCCTGTCTGCATGTTTTCATACACTGAAATAATACAGTTCTTTATTCCAGGATTCACTTCAGTTAAAGATCTAATGTTGCTGAAATCTGCTTAAAATTATCAGGTGATTATAAAACATTTAGAATATTCTGTCATGAAAACAGTAAAACAGTTTCCAGACCCTGAAACATCCACCTTACGATCAGATTCAACCAATGAAAATGAATAAGTACAGACGCACTAGATGAAAAATGAGCTCTACCTTTCGTCTTGAAGGCGAAGTTGCAGAACTTGCAGACGTACGGCCGGACGTCGGTGTGCGTCCGGATGTGTTTCTTCAGCATGCTGGGTTTCTTACAGCGGATGCCGCACTCCTCGCAGATGTATTTCCCTCGACCGCGACCGCGAACGTAAACGTAGTCCTCGTTGGATTTATACCTGGAAGAAAGAGCAGGTGACAAAGACGTATGGTGACGTGTGTCTTTCTTTAACTCAGACCTTTCATTCTGAAGAACCAGGAAACCAGAGTGAACCAATCATTAAATTTGCTTATGTTGGTTCATTATTATTCACACTTAGACAGAGACTCGTTTCCAGAGGAAATGAGGCAGCAGGTCAATTCAACTCAATTCACCATATTTGATTAATTCCCTTTAATTGGCCTTTGAAGAGTGATTGAAAAGTAACCATAGCAGAACACAACATACATGAAAGCTTAAACGTCAGCACAGGTTACTAATGGACAGAGGAAGGTTCTTCATTCACAGACTCCTGTCTTTGTTGTTTTGACCCTCACAGACTGTTTCTCTCTCTGTATCCTCCTCAGAGAGGTCAGAGGTCAGAGGTCAGGGTCAGCAGATTCATTGTCAGGCTCTGGGCTGCATTTGTTTGCTGACACAGACTTTCTGCTTGAATATGGCTGAAATAAGAGTTTCTCTGCTCAGACGCAGCATCAAACAGAGAGAGGACGAGAAAAGGATGAAGTTCGACAACGACAGGCATGAGTTCGAATTTCTGGAGTAATTTAAAGCAAAAAAAACAATACTAATATTTAACAATCTTATAACAAAGTTGATGTTTGATTATGATGCCTTGCATTTGTTAAACATATGGCGACATTATGCTGCTGTTTCTTCTTCCTTATTTGCTGATAAACCTGCAGATATGGATATTTCTACAATAAGTGAAAACCTGTTCTTCATTGTATCCAGGCTGATTTTCACGGTTTTATATCTCAGAAAAGCCATTTTTCAGATGTTCCTTTAATCTTTATTTTTTTCCTGTATCGCTGGATAAATTGACCCGAACTACTCAAATTAAAGTGGGGAGAGAAGTCCCTCTTTAGCCGACCGGGTCATAACCCACAGAAATGTGCAGCTGTAGTGGAGATTTCTTTGTTTTCAGGCAGCTAAAATGAGAAACAATGCAGCGTTCCACCTCTGGGTTTTTAGTTTTCATGCTGGTGCTTTTTTTCTAAAAAAGATAACCACAGTCCTCTTTCCAGTCCCACTTATTCTTTTACAAGGCTTTAAAAAAACATCGCTGTCAGACATGCTTTTCTATCCCAAATGAGGCTTCGAGTGAAACAGCGGACACTTGGCAGGAGGATCAGTGCACGTCGGCGTGAGTCTGTCTGTCATGGAGGGAAATTATCGCCAACCACCGGTCGAGCGCTGGTAAATCTTCTCCGTCTGTCTCAGCTCGGCCGCAGAAGCATCACTTTCAGGTTGCAGGCGAAAAACAAAAGTTATTGTCCTTGTGGCGAAGTAGTGAAATGATGACTTCCTGTCCGGTCGGCAGCGGCCGGACGAGCAGGTAACGGCGAGTTCAGGGCCCCGTGCGTTAAAGGAGGTCAAATATCAGGTACGCGAAACAATCCGTCTGCATCAGCGAGGGGAAATTTGCCTTTCAACTCTACCGGCGAGTGGGAAATACCTCCGAACGCTCGTCTGAGTCGAGACGTTTACACAGCTGCGGCCAGTTATGAAAATGAATTATGATGATTATTTTGTTTTATTCTATTTTATTCGCAGCACACGGTAAGATCATAAAGCAGATTCTCTTTCAAAAACCCAGAGACTTTCAAGGGACAGGAAGAAGTGATGGATTTGTTTTCTCTGCCAAAACTTGCACTTTGTGGATTTCTGTCATCCAGACAAGCGATGTGTGTGTTTCGTCTGTTGGTTAATTACTTACATGCACACTGTTTATGTAAATGCATGAGTGTGTGTGTGTGTGTGTGTGTGTGTGTGTGTGTGTGTGTGTGTGTGTGTGTGTGCCCGGTTGTATGCTTTTGTCCACTTATTGCTTCTAAAGTGTCCTTTGGGGACAAAGGAGAATGACTTCACTGTCTGCTGCATTTAATACCTCCCTGCATGAGTCTGCGAGTGTATCTGCATGTTTGTGTCTGTCTCCACCGTCTGTTCCCGTCAGTAACCTCGCTCTTCCCGGCTCTACTCTGAGCCTATAAAACATTATGATACTGTAGGAATGTCCCGAACTACAGGGGGTTTCCAGCTTTAACTCCCTCATACAGCCTTTATTTGACCATTTAATGTACATTTTAGTTCAGATTCCTGTTCTGTCGATGTGGGAAACAAGCTTTATGGGACGTCTTGATTAATAATGAAGGATCCTCGTGGCTTCATTACTATCAGAGAAAACCTCATAGTGCCACAAAACCAATGAGACACGATCACAGTTTGACAATGAAAAATCAAACTCATTTTGGTCAAATGGGAAATTATCTCATCAGACAACAATGACTTGAATTATGCTTTAAATCCAGAAATGTATAATCAAAGAACAAGTCAAGTACGGACCAAAAGGCCAAAGTTATTGATTGATAAAAAAAATAGTACAAATTAAGGTTATTTTGCAAAAGATCATTTTTTCTTTATGGAGACAACAAAGTGTTTTGCATCTGTATGTTTAGGAAACTGGCTTCAAAATGAGTTGTTCGCTCCAAAAGCTACTCATGAAGAAATAGACCTTAAGAGATCAGCACATGGAAGAAAACTTTTTGGGATCTGCAGGAGTAAATATACATTAAAGTGTCCTCAAAACACAAAGAAAAGTTTAGTATGCATCATCCTCTGAGGTCAATACTGTGTTATTATGAGTAATATTCTTATTATAAAATGCAACAAAGTCAAATACAAATAAAAGAAACCTAATAAAATGCACAAAGTCTTATTTCTCTTAATAACATAAGCAAACTGAATAAATGCCACAGTTGCTGCTGTTAGAAAAACAGTGTGAAAAAGCCTTTAAAATACAACTAATGAGGGACAAATCCCACTTCACACCAGTCTATAAACGTGAAAGCAAGAATTATGAAAGTCGACGTCCAATTACAGCAAAGCAGCTCGAGTCGTTGGCCTGTGATGGGTTTACCAGGCTCAGGCTCCTGGCTCGACTCTCGCAGGCACAAATTAAGCCCAAAGAATAGGTTGTAAAAGGATAAGTCTTGTTTTTTTTTTTTAATACCTAAGAAGATTTTCAGATTAATCATAATGAAACAGATGTCGTTAAAGTTCATGTAAAGGTCACGTGAGTTCATTTTTGTTCATCGTTGAACTGTCAGGACAAAAATATAATAATCATCAGCTCAGTATTTGAGTCGTCTTATTTATGTGATGAGTTTCAGTATCTGATCTGATTCAGTCTGAGATCGTCACACTGGATTTCTCTTACTGTTAAAAACCTGGTGACCAGGTTTCTGCTTTCAAGGCTTCTCATCTCTGGAGCCTCCAAATCTGAGGCCGGCGGATTCAGTCACATCTTTAACAATGCGAACAATCATCATTTTATTTTACTTTCATTTTTGCATTTTTCATCACCTGGTCATAATCGTCTCATGCTTTTGCTTCCTAATCCATCCCTCTTCTTATCCCATTTTAATGTTGCCCTTTTTCTTATCTTAGTCTTGTTTTAGAATGTAAATATTTCATTTGCCTGTAAAACACCTTGTTGTTACTATTATGGATGATACAATACTGAGCTTTCGATCACAGTTGGACATTGCTTTGATAAATAAGTTGGTTGTTTCACTCAGAAAAGTTCCTCCATGTTTGGATGTCAGGTCTCTAGATTTCTCATTTTCAGCTGGTTAGATGATCCCAGATCCCAAAAACTGTCAAAATCTGACCAACTATTCCTCCACAAACGAGCTGTCTGTGCTCCAGATGTCTTTGAATCTCCTTTTCAGAGTAACATTTGTAAGTGATTCATTAGAAAAAATATTGATATGATCCTTGCAAATATACAACTAAGGTGAATTTATATGTTCATGTATATGTAAGGTTGACTTCATGACTTTTATTTCTCATTAGGGTTCGAATTGTTTAGCAGAGAATTTAAAATTCTTTGAGATGGATTGAGTCCATCCCCAGTCACAGAAAAGTAAATAGACTCAGTAATAGACTTTCAATCTGCTCTTTATCCCACTGGTTTCTGAGGGAGGATGAAACAAACTCCTGATCTACAGCACAAGGACAAACAGCAGGAGCTACATTTAATGCTTTAAAAGGCAAATGTCAGAGCTATCGTTCAGATTTCATGTTGACAAAAGTTAAAGAAGTGTGCGCTCATCAGATGAATGTTGTCACTTTATTGGACCAAGTTACTGGACTGTGTGTATCTGCTACGTACCCGCCCTCAAAGATCTTGATGCGGGTTGGTTCGGTGGCAGGTTGTTTCACTGAGACCTCCTTCTCCACCTGCTCCTCCTTCGAACGGTCCCACGACACCACTCCCTTCATCTTCCTCCCAAAGTGACTGACATCAACTGGCATCAGCTCCGGCTTCAGCTAAGACAAAACATAAATAACAGATTATTAACTTTGCATACACACTTAGATTTTATTAACTTCTGCACTGTCCATCATTACAGGACATACCTGATCGAACCTCAGCTTCCAGGCCACAGAGGACACCAGTTTCCCAGAGCTGGGTGGTGACATGGCTGCAGGTGTGTACATCAAATCAGTGTTTCTCCTCTGTTTGGACCTCAGCAGGGCCAGAGCAGCCTTGGTGCTGAGGTTCAGAGGATTGGGGTTGTATGAGCTCACACACCATGAACTGTAGACGGAGCCACGCAAGGCAGCTTGGGTGCTGTTGGGTTTGGTGTAGTTCAGGAAACACCAGCTGACTCTGCTCATAGTGCGCAGACTCGGGAACTGGAAAAACTGCTGAACATCAGCCACATCTGTAAGTAGCAGAGTCTGGCCCACTGCTCCGGATAATCCTGCGCTTTGGTTGGCAGCGAGCTGAACCAGCATGCTGACAGGGATTTTACTGGGTGTAGGCTGCTTTGTGTTGTCAGTGTCTTCTGCGTCATTGGAGGACACCATGGACTGGGGGCTGGAGTTGGGCTCTGGGACTAAATCGTCAACATCAAGCTCCTCTGGGGAGTCCCGGCCACCTGAAACTGGGGAACGGTCTGTGACAATCTGGAGAGGAGGGGTGAAGCTTTCAACTCGGGGTACGTCGGGAAGGTGGGGGGCAGAGGATCGGACGGGAATGGAGATCTTGGCAATGGGGAAGTCACTAAGTGGAGGAGAAGAGGCCATCCTTTCAGAATCATCCATGGAGCCTTCACTCTTCAGACGGGGTCGTTGTCCTCTGCCCTGCCCTTTATCAGGCTTGCTACTGCTTTCAGTTCCACTCAGCTCCACGGCACTCATCTCCTTAACAATCTGTCCATACATCCTCTCCTCCTTCACTCTTTTCTGCTGCTTAGTCTCGATGAAGAGCTCCAGAGAGCTGGCGGGGGAAAGCATGCGCTTGCTGCCTCCAATGCCAGATCCTGAAGCGTCTGTGGTGGATATGGTGCCTGATGTTAGTGACAATGGGATCCCTGTGTTCAGGCGTTGTTCTGGCAGTGAATCTGGACTCTTCCATAGTGGGTAACGCGGCACCGCAACATCGGTCTGTCCCAGGAAATGTGATAGGTTGAACCCTGCCCCACTTATGCCTCCTCCAATTCCTCCAGGTGGTTTGCTGGCACTCACAACACCAACTGGGGAAGACATGTTGCTGTTGTCAGCCACACCCGGCCCTTGTGCACCACAGCCATGCGAAGCTATCAGCTGGCTAACACTAGTGTACATAACACTACCAAACGTTGGCACATGTGTTTGGATCCGTACAGGAACCAGCATACCGGGCAGAGAGGCCTGCGAGCCCAGGTTCTGGGTGGCAAAGACAGGTTGGATCTGCTGCAGAAGCATGGGGGTGGTGGTGGAACTAGGCAGGGAGTGCTTGGAGGAGAGAGAGGCAAAGTTTTGCTGTTGTTGCTGAGACAAGGGAGAGGTGCGAGATGAGAAGGAGGCAGGGTACATCTGAGAGCTTGGATTTTCTGATTTTCCATCATGTGGCTGTTGATCGTGGATCTGCTGCAGGGAGTGAAGCGGCTGTTGTTTGTGGAGTGGGTGTCCGGGCAGGTTGCCTGGCGATCTGATGTGGAGTTTTTGGAGTTGCTGCTGGGCCTGGAGGGTCAGCTGCTGTCTGGGTGTCTGACCGGCATCTTGGCTCCAGAACAGACTTGGTTGCTGGAAGGAAAGGTAGGGGGGGCCACTCTGGTACTGCTGGATCACTTCCTTGTTCATGACCTCGTGACCTGGATGTTCTCCCTCAGATGATGAGCTCTGGGCCTGCAGGCGATGCTGCTGGGATCTATTATGAAGAAAAGGTTGAATACTCTTATTTTTCTTAAAATCATAATAAATATTACAACAGTTTAGTCTATTCCATCACAGCTAAATAAAAAGTGACATCAGTTATTTTGGGGTTGCTTAGAATAGACCGGACATTGTTACCTGCTATAGAGAGGTTCGTCCTGCAGGCTGTCCTCACTGATACTCTGCTGGAGGAGATGCTGGTGGTGCTGTTGGTGCTGATGAGATCCTACACCAGAGCATAAAACATAAGAGCGTATTGTAAAATCCCATATGTTACTTTAATATTTTGAGATAAAAATGTCTAACTCAGTGGGGAGAATCTGGTCCAAACATTTTAATCCCTACCTAGTTTACTGAGTAGAGAAGAAGCCAAAGCATTTTATCATTACACTGCAATTTGAATTAAGGGTTTGGCAAAGTGTGCAACTATGAATTGAATTCTTGCTTCAGTCAAATATGTTTAGCAATAAAAAAATATACAAAATCTTAAAAGCCTGTATAGATAATTTGACAACCCAGTTTTGGTGCTGTAATGCAAAGCTTACCACTGATGCTACTGCCAACTCTCTTGGTTCTGCAGGCTAGATCGCTGCTGCCGTGGGGGGATCCTGTCGGGCCGGGCCATGCCCCGTGTTCCAGACTCTCCTGTTTGATCTCAGCAACTCCTGGTTCATGGGCGACTGCCTCTGGATAAACGCTCAGTGAAGCCTGTCAAATGTATGTGTAAGCAGGGAAGTAGAGTTGGTCATTCATGAAATTAACTTTTGTGATACTAAGTGTGTAAGTCGAAATGCAATGTGATGTTGATACAGTGTAAGGAAGCTGTAAGGTTTTGTCTACATGACCAACTAGTACATTTATTTAAGAATTACAATAGCATGGAGGTTTTTTTGCTACCTGTCGGACAAGATATCCACGCCGGCGTTCCTTCATTGCAGAGGCACTGGAGTAAATCTCTCCCTGTCTGGAGGAGGACAAGCTTCCATAGTCAAAGGATTTGCTTCGCATTTCAGGCAACTCTGTGGGCAGCGTGCATGGTGCCTGCTCCGATGAAGACCTCCTCATCTCCCTCTGCTGGTGGTGGCTGGAGTGACCACTGCCAGGCACCGTCAGGAACTCCGACTGCTTAGGTCCACCACAAGATGCCAACGAGTCGTCCTGGTTCAGAAATCCAAAGAAAATTGTTCAGAATTTTTCTACCTTTATTTGGACAACTTGTGAATGTGCTGTCTTTTCACAGGTGCTAATATTCCAATAATAGTGATTACAAGTATATAACAGTAATGATATTGTGGTACATTCAGTGCATGCTTCACAATCTGTACTTAAACTGCTGAATGGGTAGTTAAGAAAGTATTAAATATATAATGGGGTACCTGTTTGGTCGGTGAGACAGACTTGAGGCCTTCATCTCTGTCAAAGGACATGGAGAAGGAAGAGGAGTGGGACAGGTTGCTCTCCTGGCTGGGGCTGCGAGAAAGGCTGGTGCAGGTTGACTCAAAGCTCGATTCCCCAGATGAGTGCTCCATATCTGTCAGGCGTAACCTCTTCTTCTTGGGTGGGAGCTTTTCTGATGGCATCTGGGAGAGTGTGTCACTTCTCTGTGGCAACTGGAACTCCTCCACATGCTGCTGCTGCTTCTCCGGTTCCTTGGTCATTGAAGCTTCCGTATCTTTCTCAGGCTTGTCTGGCTCCTCTGTCACCCTGATCTCAGGAACTTGGATGTTGGGTTGTCGGACTAGTTTGTGTGGGATGTGATAAGGCTGGCCGGGTGACGCTGCCGCTGACGATGATGAGAGGGAGGCCAGGTCACTGTCGCTTTGCAGCTGCTGCTCCATGCTCTCTGTCCTCAGTAGGACAGATTCAGGACTCAGAGCATCTTCAAAGAGCTCTGTGTCGGATTGTTCAGAGTACTGGCTAGATGGAGCTTTATCTGAAGGCTGATATCCTGGCTGCTCAAAGGACTCGGACTTCTCAAATGAATTTGGCCGGCTGAGGGAGTTGGTGTGCTGGATGACTGATATGACATTCCCAGCTGCCTTCCTGCCCTCAGAGTCAGGAAACAGTGCAATGTCCTCAGAACACATGCTGGCACAGGTGTCAAAGCTGTCAGACTGGCTGTGAGCGCTGTGAAGAGAGCCCTTCCCTGTTGGGGTGGCTCTCGATCCATCAAGACTACCTTGTTTAAACTCATAGTCCCCTATCATCTCCACTGAACCACTACAGCTACTGTCGCAGTGCCCAGGGCTGTCTTCTTCATCCCCAACACTCTTCTCTTTCCTCCTTTTTCTTGTGGCTATTTCTGACATGCTAACTTTAGTACCATATGGGCTGTAGGCAATATGCTCTGGGACCCCTGGGCTACGCTCACCAATCTTCATACCCAGACATGAAGCTACATTCTTGGGCATGTGTCCATAGCCCTCAGCCTCTCCGACATGAGCTTCATTGGCCGAATGTTCAAACGCAGCCTGTCTTCTGAGTCTGCGAGGTGGGTAAAACACATCATCTGATGTCATCATTTCATCAAAGGAGTGGCTGCCTCGAATCCCCGGTGGGACACTAAGGTTAGGAGGGGAGGAAGTTGGCATGGAGTTACTCCTAATAAGGGTTCCAGAATCTGACGGAGGCTCCAGAAGTCCTGTACTGCTTTGACAAGGTCCCGTTGGATACTGCTTGGGATCTCCAGAGACCCCTACATCCCCTCTGAAACAGATATGATCCTCAGCTATCTTCCCCATGTCCAGAATAGCACCTGGTTGCTTTAAGCTAGCCAAGCTGCTGGGATCTGCCCCTGCCATGCCCACTGTGATAGACTGTCTGGATCTGGAGTTTGGTCGGTAGTACCAAGTCCGACCAAACATAATCTCTTCGTACGTTTTGACATTAGTATTTGGAGGGCTGATCTGCTGCTCTGCACTCTCAGAGCGTGAAAAATAGCCAGAGTCTGTGCTGCCTTTGCTATGGGGACTAAGCAGGTTCAGGGACTGGGACATGGCAGAGTCAGAGTCATGGCCTTTTTTCTCATTCAGCCTCAGGGCCAAACGTTGTTTGATGGTGGGGGAGTCGTCCAGTGAATGCGCTCTTCCACCAGCCTGTGATGCCAACATGTGGTGTGACCCCTTTATGTCCTGAAAGGGTGGGCACTCCATCCCTGTACTGGGGACTCCTCCAGGCTTGGGGACAATAAGGATAGGCACTTTCATAGACCCCACAGGCAGCTCTTCAGCTGAGTCTGCATATGCTGGTTCGACACCACCTACATTATGAGAAAGAGTGAAGCATGATATAAAGTAAATTAAAGTTAAAATAAAGACAAAACAAAAAGCAGAAGGAGTAAAACTTTGAGCAAAAGAGATAAACATGTAGGGAGTGAGTGAGCGCAGAACAGTCAGTTTGATCATTAAGAAACATTGCTATGTCCATACCAAGCAGTAGTTTGTGCAACAAAAACCTCAACACTTCTTGATTTCACTGAGATAGTTTTGGGAAGTCAGATGTGGGAAACAGGGTGTCTTTGAAAGAACTGTTTTGGTTTCTGAGAAATAGGGCTTTTATCAAGCAGAAGAAAGACTTTTTTATGGATGTTTCTCAGGATGGTTAACTTTTCAAAATGTCACTTGCTGAGGGAAACTTACCTGTATTCTTGTCAGCTTCAAAGGAGATCTGTGGGATGGGGCTGTCTTTGTCCGTCAGCATGGTGGAGCCCTCCACACCTTCCTCATCTGTGTCAGTACTCTGCTCTCCATCTGAATGGACCTCAGCCTCGCCCACCTGGGATGCCTGGTCCATGTCCCCACTGCGGGCCACAGCTAGCTCTGAAAATGGTACTAGTCCAGCCTTGATGGCATGAGCATGGGACTTACGATGCTTGTAAAGGTTGCTCTTGGTTTTGAAAGAAAAGCCACAGGGTACACAAGGATATGGCCTCTCTCCAGTATGTGAGCGGATGTGCTTTTTCAGGACGCTGGGCTTGGCGCAAGCTCGGCCACAGTAGTGGCAGATGTATTTACCAGGCTTTTTCGGCTTCTGCTCTTTTTTGCTATAGCCCTCCTCTCCAGGCTCAGGGCCTGACTGAGAATATTGTCCGAAGGAGCTGGGTAAACTGGGAGATTTCTGGCGGGGGAACCTCCCTGCACCAGCCCCATGAGGGTGAGTGTGTCCCGGGTGTCCTACAGGGTACAGGTCATCCGAGGGCAACTGACCAGCAAATGGCCAAGCGTGAGGCTCTAGACCAGGCTGAGGTTTGGCTCCTGAGAGGAAGCGCTCAGTTTGGGGGTGCTGAGGATACGGCTGGCCCAGCTGGTAGGAGTATCCCCTTGGAAAACCCTGTGCAAAGGGCCCTTGGGGGTCTTGAGATGGTGGGCCTCCTATGGCCCCAACTGCAGAGGGTCCAGATAGCAGCTTTCCAGAATTCCCTGTAAATGCGTACTTCTGCTGGGGTGCTGATCCCCCAGTGGCACCACAGGGCAAACTCTCTCGGTGTTTTGCCTCTGGGTCAGCAAAAGTGCTTCGTTTGGTGGTTGCAGAGGGCTCGGATGCCCACTTTCTTTGCAGAGGCATCTTCTCCTTAACTGGTTCCTTATTAGAGCATTTCTGCCCAGCGGCAGCTGATTCACGAGCCTCCATTTTTGTGAAGCTCTTCTGTGGATTAGAAGAGGGAGGAGGGAGGGGATGGTGCGGGAGTTGGGAGGGTGGGTTCTGGAGGGTTACAAGGTCCCAAAATTACCAGGCATGATAGCTGAACCTTTGAGGGCTGCCGACAAGTTCACAGAAGCAGGAAGTACCCGTCCATTGCTGAAATAGACTGATTGTGAAGCCAGGCTGGAAACAGGAATTAGGAAGTGGAAATAAAAGGGGAGCTTTAGTGGATAACATCAGAAATGCTTCTCTCCTTTTGCCATTTTGTAAACACGCTAATGTTGCTGCGCATTGTTTTTCTGCCCAGCTCATCTAAAGGCAGAAGAATCCTTGAGCGATCTGGAGAGGACACAAGAAGAAGAAAAATGTTTGGTAAGTTGTGGAGCACATTTTAAGTCAGCTGCAGTAAATCAAGGTTAACAACACAGTGAATATTATGAAAGCGTAATACTAACTTTTCTTCTGGGGAAAGTGCTTGTAGATCCTCTCTCTGTAGCTTCAAATGTCATCCAGTTGTCTCAACAATAGACCTGCAGCAAAAACAAAAGAGCTAATTAGTTTTGTTATTCAAATTTATTCTTTAATACAATCAAGATGGTACAGATGACAATTCAACCTGTAGCCTGACATCTCTTACCATAAGTTGGTTTTGTGTTGAAGCCTTGAATAATTCACAATAAGACGTCACATTTTGGCTGCAACACAAAACCACGTTCTTTGTCGTACAGACAGGACTCACTAAGTTGTCAAGAACATGCCTGATGTGCGAATGTAAATGTCATTGATTGCTCAGTTAGTTTCTTCACACTGGAATCCATCTGTGCTTTTTGCATTCTCCACCCCTTCCTCCTCTCTGCCACCCTCCCTCCTCCTTCCACTCAGTGAGTCACCGATGCAAAGCAAACCCACGCTGTTCCTAAAAAGACACAAAGGCTTATAAATAGCGCTGTGGAAGTGACGTCGGAGTGTCATAATGTGTGTAGGCGTCCAAAAAGGCCAAGTCGAAGAGCAGCCATCAGCGCTAGCACCTCTCCTTCCTCTGCGGGTGTTATAGTTTGATCTAACTTGGTATGTACTCGTTCAAAAAGCAAACAAGGGAACACATACGCACAGAAAGAGAAAGACACACAGATATGTAGGTACAGTACTGGCAGGCATTGCAACTGCAAACACTGCAGCAGACGCAGTGTGTATGTGTGTGTTTCCGTTGTTTAACGTTCCTTAACCACACCAACACCTGACAGAAGAAGAAGCACACACACACAAACGCCTGCTGAAGTTGCAGTTTTGCTTTGTATTTTCTCATCTCAGGGTTTAAACAACCTCCCCCGCACTCTGATTGCGACACACACACACATTCACATCTACACACACACACACACTGTGGCCTTGGTGCTGGTAAGCAGGGCTCAATGACGTGTGTGTCTGGGGGCCCAACGTGAGATCTATAAATAGCACTTGGAGGAAAACATGCTGTATACTTCGCAGCAGGAATGTTAACTTTGGGCTACCTTGTGTTTTTCACATGCAGCACCCCGACACACACACTCTCACACACACATCAGAAACATTAGCTCAGACCTCGGTCATATTTTTATGTTTTCCATGGTGTTAACAGTGTAAGAATGTGGTCTGAAACCCAAAGGACCGACTCCTCTGCTCGAGAACAATGGGCATTCAGTTTGGCCAGAATCAAACTCAGGATGATGCTGATTGGTTAGTGGGAGGGTCAGCTGACATAACTACAGGCAAATGTACACAATCTGTGGTGATGACTAAGATGAAGTTGGTACTAACAATACAGCATGTGGAAATACTCCCTTTAGGGCGAAACACATCAGGATCGTAGCGTCGGGGCTTATGTGCCATTTAACACCTGTAGCACCGAACAGACTGAAGACGAAGTTAAGGATCGGACGGCTTGAGGTCATATTTAGTGTTGGTCTACAGATGCAACACTTCATCTTCAATTCATGAATCTGAGTTGAGTGTTTTTGCTCCAGCTTCCTATCGTCTGACACCCACTGGAAGAAATGCTCATCACATCCGGGACATAAACCCAAGAACATGTCACCCACAAACTTCACATATCAGCATTACATCTTCTGTCTGTCTACATCTGATCCAGGTTGCTGTAAGAGACGACCCAAACATTCTGGTCGCTCAGGCATTTGTAACAGGAGGGACGTTTAAAGATTCTCCCAGTCTGTAATATGGGGGTCCTGGAGTCCATCTTTTCAACAAGGCCTTTGCTTGATTGAATCACGGCTAATTTCAAAATAGCTTTAACCCTAAACAACCAGGAAACATCTCATCCTTTCTATTTCTGACGTCACAAATTCACCGGATTTAACCAGATTAACTTCTGCTGCACACCCAAGACCACCTCTGTGCACTGAAACCTGGACTCACAAACAAAGTTCATCCTCTCTGTTATCTCAACCCAAAGCATTTAACTTCCTAATCACCCATTTGTGGTAACTGAAGTTCTCATACTCAAACACTTACTCTTGCTGAAGTTTGAGGTCGCCAAAAGATGAACCTGACTGTTGCAGCGTTGTCACACACACGTCGACAGCAACCTGACCTCCTGACACACACACCCATAATAACCCAGCAGTGAGTTTGACCTTCAGGCGTGCAGATAACTCACGGCTAAACTCCAGTTTAACCTTATGTAAGGTGACTGGTTTTGTAATGAAAGTGCTGAATGGTCGCTGTCTGCAGAGTGAGTGGGAGTGTGTAGTGAATGGCTTACATAAAGCTTTATTCATACATGCACCGACACAACCTGCCCCAGTTCCTGTGCGTAGGAGAGACATAACTACTGGTGTGTGTGTGTGTGTGTATGTGTGAGCGTGGGAAGTGTGCGTACCAGTTGTGTGTTTGTGTGTAGGCTGGCAAAGGGCATGACGAGACACCCAAGTTGTAGGTAGGTCAGAACAAGGCGCATTCAGAGGCTACACTCAGAGGTAAAAATAGTACGACACACACACTCAAACACTCGCACAAAGTGATTTATCAGAATGCTTCAAATAACCGGAGTTACTTAACATGAAGGAGCAGAGATCAGCTCAGCTTTCAGAGACATGGAAATAGATCTAGGTGGTGTTTTATACCCACTGCATGCCATCTTAGATCATCACACCTGATCGAAGCTTGTTTCTGGTGTGGATGTGTAGGAAACATGAATGATCCAAACACTGTAACGTGTGATCGTGATCAACAAATCATCGGGATCTGAACACTCAAAACCACATTTGGGGTTTTTCTGTGATGCTGGAAAGTGAGGTGAAGGCAAACACCATGAATTCACGGAACCACCACTGACTTGTTGTTGCCAATATGATGAATTTCATCTATAAACCTGTTTTCTTTTTTCCAATTCCTGTGTATTAATGTAGCTTCTGAGCCTCAGCACATACCTTCCATAAGTATGCTGTTTCTGGTGTTTAGGATACGGCGGTTACATAGATATCAGACATGGAGACTGAAAGAACTGCGATTGGTCAACTCGGGCTGTTTGTGTTTTCTGTGTCAAGTTTCTGATGCTGCTGGAGATAGTGGCATTAATAATGAAGCCGGCGTAGAGCAGGTTGAGGACAGACTCAATAATTCTCTTTTTCAGTAACAGAAGTAGCACACGAAGCGAAGCACCGAGAATTAAAGAACATAAACGCAGAGATTGTGCAGGAAGTCGTCTCCTGTTCAGAAATGAAAAGAGGAAAAATAGAACCTGGATGTAACATCAGTTCTATAAGAAATCTAGTGTTGCGGTGATGCTATAAATCCAAATTGTCTGATCACAAAATGAGTAAACATCATTACTAATCTGAAAAGACTTTTGATGTTGTCTTTTGATACTTGAAAGTTTTTAATTTTCAGTGCTACAAACTCATTTTGGGTCAGTCCCAAAAAAAGGGGCTTGACACCCACATCTGCCTTTTCAATAACAGACAAAATGTACTTACCACTAAAATGTTGAGATCTTCAGATCATTATCAGGATTAGTTCTGTCTGGTTTGTCCTATCGTGACCTGTCTCTCGAGACGTTCATACAAAAGAGCAGGACCACGTTTCTGTGTCTCAGTGATTTTTGGACAAGATTTTCTTTGGTTCTCTTGTGCTTGACTAGACAGATGTTCAATGAAAACTTGTAAACAACAAGATAATCTACAAGAAATTCGAGAGAACTGAGGTGCATGCAGGTATGTACAAGTACACTCGAACACACACACACACACACACACACACACACACACACACACACACACACACATCCCCAAACCCTGGAGGTATGAATACTGTGTGGGCATTAACCATGCAGTCAGAACAGAAGGCTGTGTGTGTGTGTGTGTGTGTGTGTGTGTGTGTGTGTGTGGTGCTCTATGAAGTGTGTGGGAGGCTGTTCAATCCTGACGGCCGAAGGCACTCTCTCTCTCTCTCTCTCTCTCTCTCTCTCTCTCTTTCACTTCATTTCATCCAGCTTCATTGGGATGACAGTCGGGAATAATGTTGCCAAAACGACGAGATAATAGATCAACATTTGTGCAAATCCCCTCCTTCCCTCCTTGTATCATTATCAGCATGTGAGCATGAGTGTGTTTGAGTGTGTGTGTTTCAGATGAGGGTTGCCACGCATTCATCTCTCTCTCTCTCTCTGACGTTGACACACACACACACACACACACACACACACACACACACACACACAATAATCCCTCTCCTACAGTGTCTTGTTCAGATATGCAGTAGATAAGCCTCTCATTTACTTTCAATGAAAGACCCAGACGAGGGCAGAGTTGGCTTCTGGTATAACTGTGTGTATTTGTGTGTGTGTGTGTGTGTGTGTGTGTGTGTGTGTGTGTGTGTGTGTGTGGTGGCGGCTAGTTATTCTTAAATTGGCCCGCCAGGGTGCCGCATACCAACTGGAATGGTTGGAATTCCTGTGACACAAAAACAGAGAAAGTATCTTTGTGTGTGTGTGTGTGTGTGTGTGTGTGTGTGTGTGTGTGTGTTGCCCTGTCTGTCACCCTTTTGCATATGCAGCATAATGTATTTCTAATCATAAAACCATAAGCAGAACACAAACAAACAACGAGTCAACTGCGTGGGATTTATGCTTCACATTTGATATGTAGGACGAGGCTACAAGACGAGGATGTAGAAAACAAAGATAAAGAGTGAGAACAAGGAAACAGGAAGGAAGGAATGATAGAAGAGAACAAATAAGGACACAAGTATGAAGACAATGCAGCAAAGGGGAGAGGGACACTGGAGGAAGCAGAAACAGAGAATATGCATGAAGGTAGAAATGAGATATAGAAGGAAATTAAGTTACAGCAGAAGGAACAACAAGGAGACAGGAAGCAATTAAAGGAGAGAATCAAGGAGAGGAAATGGAAACACAAGAGAAGATGATGATAAAGAGAAGAGAAAAGGAGAGCTGAAGACAACAGAGACAAGGGAACATGGATGTTCGTGAGGGAACAAGGATGCAGAAAAAGGAGAGAGAAGAGGGAACAAAGAGGGATTCATCAAAAAGAAAACAGGTGTGGGAACAAGGAAACAACATAAAAAAAAAGAAGAAAGCAGGAGACAGAACAAAGAGGCTAAAAGCAGGCCAAGGAGAGGAAAAAGAACAGGAGGAAGGATACAAATGAGGAGGCAAGGACACGACAGAGCGAAGACAAAAGACACAAGTGAGGGAAAAAAGAAAGAAGGATACAAATGAGGGAACAAAGAACTAACAAAGGGAACAAGGATACAACAGAGTAAGGATGCTGGAGGGTAAATGAGGAGACTGAAGGAGGAAAGAAATGAGGAAACGAAAACAAAGACAGGGAAAAGGGTGCAGATGAGGGAAGAAGGACACAACAAAAAGACTTAAAGTGGAATGAGAGGAGGAAACAAAGACCAGAGAAAGGGAACAAGGACACAACTAAGGGAACAAGGACACAAGAAGAAGACCTAAAAAGCACAGAGTGTGAGGACTAAGGAGACGCGTGAAGGACTCAGGTGAGGTAGTGGTGTGTTTTGAAATGGGACGCAGCCGGTGAGGATGAGAGTCCAGCCAGCTGATATCAGGTTACTGTACCACCACTCTCCTCACACACACACACACACACACACACAGTATACATACACCAAATACATGCATGCGTGGATTAGACACACAGTCACGCACACACACAAAGGCCCGGTTCGTATTTCTGAGTGGTCGGCGAAGTGTTCTGGTACTTTGGGTGGTCAGACGCCGTGTGAATTATTTAAACATGTTACTAATGGTTTCCATTCAGTGATTAACCACTTTGTACAGTGGGAGCGGGAGAGAGGGGGCGACGGAGGGCAGCTGGCACCGGCCCTTTGTTTTCTGGCTCCGCTCCGTTTGGCCCCAACTGGACCGAAACCACACACACCTCCATTAAAACACTACCTTTGTTTTACCTGGAAGGAGACAGAAGTTACTGGAACAATAAGCCGGACGGGAGAGGGTGTGTGTGTTTGTGTGTGTGTGTGTGTGTGTGTGTTGAAGTGTGTGCTGGGAATTGGTCCATCCACCGGCTTGATAAGCACCGATTTCTACTGTCCTCTCTCTCCATCTCTAGATGTACGATAACGGCCATTTTATAATCTGAGCCATTCAGTTCTGGCATTGTTCAGTCTGCTGAAGTGTAGGACTGAAACATTTTACATTTTAACTGACTTACTTTTTACGTTTCTTTTTACTCCAGAATAATATTCTAGTACGTGTTTCCCTGGCGAGCTGCAGTAACGTTAACACATCAAGAGAAATCCGAGCATCGATATTTTTCTATTTATCTTTTCTATAAATAGTTTCTATTTCCAATGCAAAACAGAAATTTAAAATTTTTTTCAGTTTCAGTGTCCAGACAGATCGTAAAACTCATTCATTTCATAAATAACTTTATGCAAATATGAAAACAGTTTGATGCTTTGGAGGCACAACAATAAATATGAGGTTAGAAAATACAACAAGGGGCCAAATTAACTTCCAGTTTTTGGTTCAACAGATACAGACTCTTAGGAATTCTGGGTATATATTTATATGTGTATACACACACACACACACACACACACGTACACAAACACGTAAAACAACAACAATAAGTAAAAAGTGAACTCTACAGTTTGAAAGCAGCATTGTGGGTTTTTATAATCTGAGCGAAATGTGAAAAGAGGCAGTTACGTCTCAGAGATTTCTGGGCGAAAACAAAACAGTGTGTGTGTGAACCACAAGCGGCCGACTGCAGGTCACTGTAAAGTTAAATTTAAAACATTTTAAGAGCTTCTCGCTGCCAGGCCAAATAAAAGCCAGGGCCAATTTCACCCCCCGCCAGCCCTTTTATAAATAAAAATACACTTGCTCAGCAGTTATATTACAATACCTGCTTTCTTACATAAGGCCAGGTAAAAGTTTTATGCAACTTTGTGTTGATAATTAAAAAGTCATGTGCGAAGTTTGCTGGTTGCAAAAGGCTTAAATGTGAGTGGAAATTAGAAACATGGCCCGGCTTCTCCAGAGCTACACCTACTGCGCCCCTCGAGCAAGGCACTGAGCTGGACGGGCCGCCGGCAGGAAGCTCCCAGCAGGACACGCGTGTAAGTTTATAAGCGTGAAGAAGATTCTTGCAGGAGGGAAACACATGTGGATTCAGCTCAGGAATCTGAGAGATGAGTCAACGCTTCTCGACGTTCAGGAGGAATTCGACGCGCTTCAAACCAAATGAGTCTCTGTTCACGTTTTATAATTTACAGGAACAAACCAAATTCTTGTTCCCGTTTTCCTCCAACTTGTCTCCTCCACTTCTATTCCTGTTACTCACTTCCTACATTTCCCAGAGAGCTTTCTGACGGCCTCCAAAGAAAGAGCCCGAGCTGCTTGCTGTCACCTCTGGGTTACATGCGTAGGTGGACAGAGAGCTCTTCCAGCGGAGCAGCGAGAACAGAGTGAGGCTTTCTCGTAACCCGTCCTGTCTTTTACTGGAGCTGCATTGAATTCTGGTCTATTTTCTGCTCTTGTGGGTGCAAAAATCAGCCTCTCTTCCTCTTTTACAATGGATTTTTCCCTGCGAGAGTTTTGAGCTGCACAGCAAGAAGGCAGCTTTGGAGAGAGGCTCTTACTGCTGGAGACAGAAATGTCTCACAAGGTCCAACCAAAATATGACCAATTACCTTTAAGAGGAACGTTTTATTTAATTTAGTAATAGTCCATAAAGTTGGTTTGAAACGGTAAATCAACCTGAAGGCAACATTATGAATACGATCAAAATCAGACTCATTAATAACAAATGATTTTTTTTCAGGTGACAACTTTGTGTAACTCGTGATAATTTTCATGCTAAATTAAAGGATCAGTTATGTTTAAGACGATTATGTAAAATCCTGCAAACTCACAAAAACCTCAAATCTCAAAAATCCAAACTACATTATCATCCTCTGAAAACAAACCTCCCAAGGACTCGCAGCTCTGTCGAACGCTCCCCTCCCTCTTTTTCATGCATCTGCATCAGTTAAAGAGTCATGTGGGTTCAAAATGTTTCATTTTCTGGGACAATAAAATAAGACTTTTAAAGAAGGGATTCAACATGTTTGAGAATCCAGAGCCAGATTTCATAATTACAACTGAAGAAAGATGTGTCTGTTTTGCTCACTGGTTAAAACCTTACCAGATTCTTTTTGGTGAAAGTTTTGAAAATGTTTCCACCAAGCAAAAGCAAAACTATAGAAAGTGCACACACAGACTGAAATGAGTTCATTTGAATTCACAGATCTGCTGTGTCAAACACACTGGTTTGGCAAAACCAACCCAGAGAGTAAACTATTATATATCCACACTGAGCATGTGTGAGTTTAATGTGCTGTGGAGGCGTTGATGTGCAAACCAAAAGAAGGTAATGCAGAGCGGATGTCGGCTGTAGGAAGAGAGAGGAAGAAGGAAGCACATGGCCCAGATTATACAGCCTGAGTGAGGGGGCCCGATGGTTAGGTTGGGCCCCTGAGTCAGCTGACGACCCTCCACAGTCAACCAATTGTCTACTGAGGTCGGCCTCCAAGACGGTGGGAGGGGCGTCACATCCACGTTGTGATAAACCGCCTCACAGTCACAGTCACACCAACACATCAGCCTGCTCTGCTTCACACACCAGCGTCATCACATCTCCGACAAACTTCCAGCTCCACATATTCTGCAAAGATGCACAAAGAACCTCACTGTGACACTTTTCCGTCCGACCGGGAACTAAGAAATAAAGATGTGTCGCGAGTGGCTGAGGGTTGATTTTCTCCTGAAAAATCCAAGTAAGGAATCATGATTGGCCACAGAAGCAGAACCAGAAATAGATCCATTTCTGAAATAAAAATATCATCACCTAAAACTCATTATTTCACGTCTCGGGAGTCTGTGCTCCGTGCGAAAAGAATCATTACTTTGTCATCCGAGGGATTAAATGGCCGACTGTTCGTGTTGAAGCAACCGTGTTTTGTTTTAATTTGGAGCCGTCAATCATGTGTTAAGCTGAGGCATCAGTGCAGATCTGGACGGCGTGAGAAGAACAAGGAGGCAGAAATGACAGAAAGAAGAGGCTCTCCAGAAATGGCTGAAATTAAATCTGAGAGTGTGTGAGAGAGATGAATCAAATGAACTTAATCTGAACTGCGATGCACACACACACACACACACACACACACACACTTGAGCAGACAGCTAGTAGACAGTGATTTACAGCAGGTAGGAAGTCAATTATGCTACTGGATATTTCTGTCAGAGAAAATATGTGTGTGTGTGTGTGTGTGTGCCCTGAATAGAGTATGTGTGTGGGAGGTGGCAGCACAGGCAGCTTTGCTGAGACAGGATGAGGGTGTGTGTGTGTGTGTGTGTGTGTGTGTGTGAGTGTGTGTGGGAGGAGGAAGTTCTTGGTGTGCCAAGGTTACAGTGCTGCTGCTGCTGCTGCTGCTGCTGAATTGCTGTTATAAAAGCCTCAGTTACACAACGGAAATACTCCAAACTTAACGCTGCTCTGTGACGGGGAAGAATCAAACTTTAGGATTTATCACACACACATTTTCACACACACCGGGAGAGTTTTTCCATTTCACATTTTACCAATAAACTCAGAGTTGAAATGAATCTCCAAATATTTGCATCCTAACACTCCCAGATGATGAAACCTCATTAATATTATTGGACTTTAACAGCACTGTTGGTTCACGACGGTCGAGCATTTCCATTCTAATACTAATTCTAATGTTCTGCACACACATTCTCACAGCTTCATGTTTCACTTCTTGGCTTCTTTTCATGCAGAAATGCAAATACTGTCCCCTACAGGCTTCCATAGACGATCTGTGGGTTTGAATGTGAAGAGACTGAGGAGGAAAGAAAATGTTGAGCGACTCAAATCACTGCAACATCTGAACGACACCAGCAAATACGGTCGAAAACAAAGTGGAGCTTAACTGGTCAATATAATTTGTCCCGAATACCAACAATATGATATAATAATATGGGTCTTTCAAAAAAGTATCTGACTCTCGTATGAACTTGGAGAAAAAGCTGCAGGGTTTTACGATGGAGAGTAAACACAGGATGATCTTTGTTTGTTTCTTTCATTGTTGGTTTTTCAGCTTCCAGACGACCAGTAGAGTAAATACAGTTGTTAAAATTTACCAGTAACAGACAAAATCACCAACGTCCAAAACCACAGAGGAATGACTGGTGTGTGTGTGTGTGTGTGTGTGTGTGTGTGGGTGATTTTGATCAATGATCACTGTACTATTGTGTACTTGTACGTATGTAATGGTGTGTGTGTGTGTGTGTGTGTGTGTGTGTGTGTGTGTATCCAGTCCTAAAGTCTTAAGAGGTGAGGTCACTCTCTGCTCTGTTTCAGCACTGTCCAATGTACACAACTGACGTGTGTGTGTGTGTGTGTGTGTGTGTGTGTGTGTGTGTGTTTCAGCTTTGTATCTCATACACAAGAAGGTTTCTACCATAATAGTCTCACAAAATAAAAGTACCCTGACTGTTGCATCAAATAACCACTGAACTGAGGTTTGTTTGTTTTATTAAATCACCTGGAAATGTTCACAATAACAACAAATAAATAAATGAAATCTCACATCGTGACGTGGTTGAAAAGACACCTGAGGACAGACGGTCCCTCAGTGTCCCTCAGTGTCTGTCGAGGTAAATATCAATTAGGTTTGTTGATTAATTCAACAACACGTGTGTATGAACATTTTCAGTAAGCGACTAAGACTAAAGCTAAATGAAGAGTCTTGTCTCTAATTCACTCTGTTCATCTGCTGTTTAATGCAGCGCGTCCTCCATCTGCTTCAGATGAACAGGACAGTATTTCTGTTCAAGAAATGAAAGAGTGTGTTTTTTATTTAGGATGAACGTGCAGGTGATTTTAGTGATTTTCTTTTTCCTGGCTTTAATTATTTCAAACTGCACCAGTTTTTATTTGAAAACTTACAATTGTAACTTTCAGCTAAAAATCTGCAACACAACATCCTTTAATTTAAAGTTTATTCTTAAACTTGGAAACAGAAGTTGCCAAAACCCACTCGGTCACTTTAGCAGCTGTCCGGGAGCTTTTGACTATTTCATGGTCTTCCTCCTCTTCCAGCTCCTACTGAACGTCTAAATACACTTTTAAACTCAGCTTTTAAACAAACACGAACAAGATGTCTTTGAAGTGTTTCCATGATGACATGGCAAACATCTGTTGAGGAAGATCATGTGATCAAAAGCTCCAGAAAAAGCTGCTCAATGGACCTTCTGGTGACGTCACTCTTTAATTTATGCTTTTCTTTTCATTTCTTTATTTTTCTCAGAGCTGCTCGTTATGTTGCACAAAAAAGTGCATACGCTGCACACACACACACACACACACACACACACACACACGGACCCTGTGGTTAACATGGGAAACATGATGTGACACAGCAGCGATTGAGGCCGTTGAAGAATTCCATGTTCCGTGTTGTGTCTGCTGGCACACTAGCACACATACAGTACGGACTCTGTGCCTACAGAGGTTTCTCTGCCACAGCTGCGGCTGTTTGACCAACATGTTTCCATTTACCAGAGAAAGCACAGAGACACGGAGGAAAAGATGGAGAGAGAGAGAGAGAGAGAGAGAGAGAGAGAGAGAGAGAGAGGGAGAGGAGAGAGAGAGGGAGGGGGTGAAGAGGTGAGGAAGGGAAAAACAGGCGTCCTGTTGGTGTAAATTGCCAGTGGAAAAGAGAAGGCAGTCATATTTTCCACAGGGCTGTTGGGCCAGCCTTGAAACTATTACTGAGTTAGCCCCGCATATGTGTGTGTGCGTGTGAGTGCGTGTGTGTGTGTGTGTGTGTGTGTGTGTGTGTGTGTGTGCACGCATGTAGCTTCATTACATTTTCCACAACAGTTTGCAACAGTTTACACCAGGAGGCAAAGATGGACAGAGGACGAGGTCGACGATCTGTGGATGGACGCTCTGCTTTTACCAGGTTGTGGATTCTGCAAGAGTTTGTTGAAGGTTCTCCTGAGATCCACCAAGAACCAACAAGAACCTTAAAGTCCCTCAAAGAATTTATAATAATGTTAGTGTCAGGTTGTCGTCTTCCTTTAAGAAACCAACCGGGGTCGTCTTCTCTCAGCTTTGATCTGAACTAGGCCTATGTGCAACAAGGTGACTGTGGAGTCACTAACCGTCGTTTTCACCCGTTAAAATGTTTAAATATATATAAATAAATAAAGATTATTCATCACTGACTTTAAAGGGCCACTACACCAATTTTACACATGATGAGTTTATTCATCATTAATGGTTGGACTGTCCTCCGTCATCACAGTTTGGAGGATGGAGTTTAATCTAATGGATCTAATGAAGAGATACTGTTGAGTTGCATTGTGGGAAATGTGAGCTCTGGTGGTTTAGGAGCCTGATCTCGGTCTCTGCTGCATCAGTTTGGACTTTTTTTCTTATGTGGCTCTCTCAAGTCCCTGGACTTCATGGAAATGCAATACTGAACTCTCTGAGTGGCCTTTGAACAAAGTTAAACCACAAGTCATTTGCTCGCTTTAAAAAAATACAGCTTCCATAAAGTTTTTACAGCACAGAGCAGCATATTATAAGTTACCGATGCTGATTCTGCTTTGGTCTTTCTGATCAATATCTTCATCAAGATTCTTTTAAAATCCTGAAGCAAACGTTTTCCAGAAAGTTGACGCTTCAGTTTGACGCAAAGATCTGAATAAGGGCTGAGTCCTGTTCAAACCTCCGGTCGAGACGAGGGCAGTGTGTCATTGAGTAACAGTAAGAAACAGACATCTGCTTCATCACATGATTTATTTTCACTCCAGAAATCTCTCAACTGACCTTCGGCCAAACCACAACAATCTCTGCTCTCTCCTCATATATATTTAGCCGCGATGCCTCCAGCTGCGGCCATAGAGACGCTCGTGACGCAAAACTTCAAAACCTCTGCCACAACAGGAGCCCTTCTTCTTCTTCTTCTTCTTCTTCTTCTTCTTCTTCTTCACGCGTTCATCTTGAATTAGCATCGCGCCCACCGGCAGCTGCCGTGGAAGTCGTGTGTTTTTATGCAACAAACCTTTCGAGATTCTGGAGTCTTTGAATGAATGATGCATCAACAATCTGCTGCGTTCGGAGTGGGAGCTTCCAGCCCACAGCAGCGCTTCAAAAGTTTGAGTCAAATTCAGGGCACAAGACTATTCCTGGTGTAGAAGAGTGTGTGAGAGTGAGTGTATGTGTGTGTGTGTGTGTGTGTGTGTGTGTGCATACAATCATGATGCTCACACTTATGTAAGCTGTTTTCTGTCATCTGCTTCCCTCTTCCCCACTCGCCCCCCCCTTCTTCAATCTCTCCTCTCCTTGTTTCCTCTCCTTCCTCCTTCCTCCCCTCGCTGCCTTGTTTACTCCTCTTTGTTCTCATTGTGTCTTCTTTTGCTTCTCTCGTTTTCATTCATGTTTTTTCCAACCTGAATCTTATTTTCTGCACTTTCCTCTCTCCTCCTCTCCTCTCTCCTTCTCTCCTCCTCTCTCTCTCCTCTCCTCCCCTCTCCTCTCCTCATCTCCTCTCTCCTCTCCTCTCCTCCCCTCTCCTCTCCTCCCCTCTCCTCTCCTCATCTCCTCTCTCCTCTCCTCATCTCCTCTCTCCTCTCCTCTCTCCTCTCCTCCTCTCCTCCTCTCCTCTCTCCTCTCCTCTCCTCTCCTCTCCTCATCTCCTCTCTCCTCTCCTCTCCTCTCCTCTCCTCCTCCTCCTCTCCTCTCCTCATCTTCTCTCCTCCCCTCATCTCCTCTTCCTCTCTTCTCCTCTCTCCTCTCCTCTCCTCATCTCCTCTCTCCTCTCCTCCCCTCTCCTCTCCTCATCTCCTCTCCTCCTCTCCTCTCCTCATCTTCTCTCCTCCCCTCATCTCCTCTTCTCTCCTCCTCTCCTCTCCTCCTCTCCTCTCTCCATCGTTAAGATAAATCCTTCAGGCAGGTTTAGCTGCTGTAATGCTGAGTTAGTTTTCCTCTCAGGAACCGAGTCGTCCTGGAGGCCATTTTTCACAGCGTTGCGTCAGAAATCTGCAATCTGAGCTTCGCAACAACACCAATAATAGAACTCATAGGATATGGGGCAGATAATTACCAAAACTTTCAGACTTCAAACCAAACAGGAGACAATCAGAGCTTCTGTTACCAGTATTTATGGAGGGAAGGTTGACAGAGAAAAACCAGCAGAACCAGTTCCAGCTGCTGGAAGCCGCCCATTATGGAGGGTAATACAGCAAGTATCGACCATAGAGCCAACAGCTGAAGAATAACAATTTCACTAAAGCAAATTATATAGAAAAACACAGCACGAGCTCGTCGTTGAACTCGGAAACATGTAATCCTAAAAAAACTGGTATCACTTACAGCCTATACTTTTCTCAACGTCTACTTTTCACTCTCAGTCTTTTTCTGTGTGTCATGTAATTTTAAATATTTCACTCAAACGCCTCCACAGTGGCAAAACTAGCCTCTGATTACTAGTTTCTGTTGTTAACAACCTCCAAATACACACGATGTTCAGGATTCTGCAGATTTGAGCCGTAAATTTCAACCTCACGCACGACTGCAGGAGTCTGGAGCAACAACACTTCTGCTCATGAGGCTACAAAATACAGAAGAGCTTCACCTCCTCGCATCGCTCCATTGTCCTTGTCTTAAATATCACAGCAAAATGTTGAGTATCATACGAGATCTCATGTTCGGTCCATTTTGTTTATGCACATTGAAACAGTCTCCATCTTCTTCATTCTGTCACATGCAACCAAACACTGAAGAGAAAAGTGTGACTGAATCTTTGTGTGTGATGTTCAGCATCAACTGAATCATATTCTGCCGTTTTGATGCTTGCAGCATTTTCAGGAATGTGCCACAGTTGCATCACGACATAAAATAACTGCTGGAGCGATTTCGCAGCATCAACAGGAGAAATTCTCCCTGCTCCTGATCCCTGCTTTACCTTAAAGGTGAGACAAGGATTCCTTCTCCAGGGCTGAATGTGATTCTTGTTTTCAAGTTTTCCGTGAATGTGACAAGGTCATGAAAATATCAGTAGTGCACAAATTCATAACTTCCGAATTCTTCTGTCTGTATTTCGTTACTGTTCGGATGTGAAAAGACAAAAGCGAAAAGAAAAAGGAACTGAAAACTGATTTGAGGTTTTCGAAGGAGGCAGCAGCCGTCACTGTCACTCGTACAGCTCAGGATGAAACTGCCAGCTTCCCCATTTCGCCAGTCGGCTCGATGTTTACAGAGGAATACGACTCCAGAAGGACCGAGCGACGGTTGGTTAGCTGCAGAATTGGCCGTCGGAGAAGAAAAACCTTCCAAGACTCTGCCAGAATTTATACCAACATTTGGCTGCCGGCAAATTCTGAGCCTGTTCTTAGCGTCTTCTCCCGTCCTGGCTCTTTATTTATAAGCAGCGAAAAGGTGTGTGTGTGTGTGTGTGTGTGTGTGCGCACTGCAGTTTATTCTTGACACAATGGGGGCGGATGATGGCTGAATGACTACTGTCCCCAACACCCGTCACACACACACACACACACACACACAGACTCGTGTTTCCATCACTTCAGAGGACATTACATCGACTTTCATTCATTTCATGGAGATTTAACCAAACTCTCACCATCAACCACTTCTTGCCAAACCTTAACCAAACCTTAAACCTTCAC
>JAFREQ010000082.1:1922500-1937500 GCA_025331565.1 Holacanthus passer | reverse complement strand
ATCAGTCAGTTTTTAAGCATCAATGTCCAACACTTTCTGTTTCCTGCTTCTCACGTGTCGGGATTTGCTGCTATTCATTTGACATTTAAGTAATAAACATCAGATTAATCAATGATGAAACTCACTGTCACTGTCTGACACAAGCACCAGTGCTGCTGAGAAGCCAGCGCAGTCACACACAGAATCAAAAGGCTGTTTACAAGTTATAAAGTTCTATCTGTGTTTGTTTGGCTGAGAAACAGAAAGTATGAGAATAAGTAAAATAAAGTGCAAACATTTAGAGTTGGAGCTGCTGAAAGTTCCTCCCTTTAAAGACAGTGGACAGTTCCTGCCACTGTATCACTCAACACAAGTATCACAGCGTTAAACACTGCAACAATCTACCGGGGACATTCGGATGATTTGTGTTCTCACTGAGCAACAATGAAGTTGGGAAGTTTACAGACACAAATCTCAATGATCTGCTGCAGCAATTTAGTTCAGATCGGAGTCTTGATTCACCGTTTCTTCCTGCAGGCGACGTCTCTGCCAACAGGATGAGGTAATTCCACTTGTTTACAATTCTCTTCACTTGTTTCAAGAATTCTCTGGCAACGCGTGTGTGAGGATCTTTAAAACAGATAGACGCAGGCAGATTTCTTCATGTGTGTCAAGAAAATGAAACAGCGTGCGTAAACTGGCAGGAGGTTCACAGACTCCTGTGGCGCGAGTGGCACAGAAACAAATGAAGTGATCTCACTCCCATTCATAGATTTACCCTTTATCAGAGGACAAATGGCATTTTAAGACTTATAATTAGATTAAATGACATGTTGATGGATATCTTTAGCAGCGCGGGACGCAGAGCGACGGGCGACAAACGAGAGAGGCGGAGGATGACGACATGCACGCGGCATCTAGCCGGGGGAAAGTCGGGGTGATGACAACACGGTGTCAAACACACACCAACACACACTTTAGACAAGCACGAGGTCAAGGTGTTGTGTTACACTGATGAAAGTGAAGGAGGTATGGAAGGATGGAGGGAGGAAATGAGAGCGAGGAGTCAGGAGAGAGAGAGAGAGAGAGGGAGGCACTTTGGCTGCTAAAGAAAGAAAGAGACGATAAAAGAATGAAGGAAAGAAAGAAAGACGAGGGAACGAGGTCAGCATGAACTTAGTGTTGAGAGACTGGGTGGAACCAGATGGGAAACACATGCTGCGAAACACACACACACACACACACACACACACACACACACATGCAGCGAGCGTGGGTGGAGTCTGATGATGACCTCCTGACACCAGATGGAGAGATGACACTCTTCCTCTCTCCTCCCTCGCTCTGTCATCCTAAAACCGATTCATCTGATGTCACCTCGCAGCTACTTTACTGTATCACCGTCACCTCCGTGGCATCCTGGGTATTTGAGTCCCTGAAGAGTTCGCAATGAGCCCCCACGATCCTGGGAGTGTCCTGTAACTCCACAGGAATGCTGGGTGTAAGTCACATGGGAGAGGAGGAGCGACCTGCATGAAAACAGCCTCTACCTCAGCTGCAGACTGTAAACATGAGAGAAAACACTAAACTAGACTCAGCTTCACGTGTGAGTTTGAACGGAAAATACTTCTAATCCCACTTCAGGATTATAAATAAAGCAAACATGCTGCCAATCTGAGTTTCAGATAGTAAACATTACAGAAAACACAACGAAATCCAACTTCAAATTTTGCAGTTCGGAAGTTCAGTTTCAGAATATTAATACTACAGAAAGTACTGCCAGATTCATACTACAGCAAAATACCCCCAAATACTTTTTGACCAGGATAAAAGTAGCAACAAAAAAACTCGGGTTCATCGCAGCTATCAGAGGCTAAATTAGGTGTTTCCTCTTCCCTCCTTCCTTCCACATGTTTTTAATGCTGGACTCATCATGGTGGCTCGGTTTCCCCGTGACCCTGAGAGCTGATGTCAATAGCTCATTTTAAGATTTCCAAAGGCAAATTGGACCCGAGCGAGGGGCCAGAAAAAGAGTGAACACAAAATTTGCTTTTGCAGAAAGGAGCTCTGCTCCGATCCCAGATCAAGGACGAGAGCAGAGTCGGGCTTATTCTGAACGAAGGGCGAAGGGAAGCTGGTGCGTGTGTGTTACATAAGCTCAGTGGTGAAGAGAGAGGAGGTCTGATCAGGTGAACTGAGTCGACGCACGGTGGATGTGCCTCAGAGTCAAACAGGGAAAACATCCATGTTGCCTCATCGTCATGTTGCATAGAGCGTTAACACTTCTAATTCAAGAGATTAAACTGAAACCTGTGGTTGAAATAACATCTCGTGTCAGATGCGTCATTAGTGCTCATGCACGTGAAGGCGTGTGCCGCACCTGTGTTTGCAGTGTGTCCGTGTGTGTGTGTGTGTGTGTGTGTGTGTGTGTGGGTGGGGGTGAGATGACAGCATGATGTCTGAGCTCCACCGCTTTCAGAGAAGCTGAAGCGTGAACAGCTGATTGTCTCCATGGCGATGGGGAGCCCGCTCTCGACACCTGCGCTCGTCATACCTCGACGACGACGTCAAAGTGTGTGTGTGGGTTCATTAAAGAGGCCATATTGTGCTAATCTCCAGGCACTTTTATCTGAGGGTCGACTAGAATATGTTTACATGCTGTAATGTTCAAAAAACACATTATCTCCGTCTGAGGCCCGGCTCATAAAAAGTCCAGTCTGCTCTGATTGGTCAGATCCCACCTGTCTTCTCTGACGCTCGCAGCCAGAGAATCGATGTAACTTCTACTGTAAAAGTCAACATAATAAACCAAAAACATACAACCATAAACATACATGCACATACTGAAAGGACCGAAGAGCAGAACGAGGCTCAAAACAAACGTCCACAAAAAGCAACATGACTAAACAGTTACCGACATCCAACCTACTGCTCTTGTTTTTCAGTCAGCTTCAAATGAGTAGTTTCTCTCGACTGTCCCTCAGTGTTGCACCATCAGGCCGACACCACCCCACATGAGCCACACGAGCATTAGAAAGCTACACATCAACAAGCCGGTCCGACCATCGGGAGCGACGTGAGGTTCAACATCCCGCCCGAGGACACGTCCACATGTGGACGACAGCTGCAAAACGCCCCTGAACCTGAATATCACAATCATATATACAGGTATGAAGAACCAGGTTTCTCTGAGTTCAATGTAAACACAAGCAGGATCGGACTCATGTCGACACATGTGAACACGCTCACTGACGACTGAAGGATGTCGACACCAACCAAACCATAAAAAAAAACTCTCCCATGTGATTCTGGCTCATTTATTAAATTGCATCATCTTATTACAAAATCAGTCATCACCATTGGCTGCGAGCGCTTCAGGACCATGTGACCGTCACATGTGCAGCCGTCCACGTGGTAAATGGATGGAAATAATTTGGGATTTTCCACATGTGCAACTGATGTGGTTCCTCTGTAAAAGGACCCACCAACGACCGCGAATCGTGACGGTCGGGGACTCGTCCAGCTGCTTCCTCTGACAGGTGTCGCCTGTCTGCGCGTCGTCGCGTGGCGGCAGCGTCACCGAACCGTCAACGCTATTTTTCTTTCCATTGAAGAAGCTGTTTATCTTTGCACTTTTAATTCCAAACAAATGTGCTTACAGAAACAGTTAAGGACGCAGTTTTTCCAGCGGTGCAGGTTGCAGATACCTGGACAGGTGTGACCAGCTGCGGCCGCAGCATCAGCTTCACTCTCAAGTAAATAATGAAACCCTCTTATTTTTGTCTTGTTGCGTTTTTAAGTGAAACAGCTGACTCCTACTTTGTTTCAAGTGAGTCAGTGGTGGATTCTGGGAAAGGGTTGGGTAAGGATGACCAGGACTGATGGGAAATACATCAACACACACACACACCCAACACACACACACACACACACACACACACACACACACACACACACACACGTTCCAGATTGTTATGTATTTTATTGCTTTGGCAACACAGGAGTGACAGTCAGTGCCAATGATGGATGTTTGAATTTAACTGAGAGAGAGAGAGAGAGAGAGAGAGAGAGAGAGAGAGAGAGACAGAGAGAGAGAGAGAGAGAGAGAGACAGAGAGAGAGAGAGAGAGAGACAGAATAATTATAACTAACTGTACTTAATTTTTAAAGTCCTCTACTATTAAAGAATCTCAGATTTCATATAAATAATGAATAAAACCACACTAACTGGGCAACAGAGGAGAAAAAGAAAAAGCTTCAACAGCTGGATAGTCTTTCACATTTCTGCTTCTATACTTGTGAGGACCCACATTGATCGGGTGGAGAATCGTTGGAATTCTATCGATTCTCAGATTCGATTCCAATGTGGTTTAAAGAAGAAGTCAAAGGTGTAAATACTTAAATTCCCCAGCTTGGTTTAGTTAAACCCTTATGCTTTTGTTTTTCTTATTATGGAAATAGTGTATTTTAATATCAGTGATCAATAACAATTTCCTCCCTCAGCTTTGCTGTGGTTTACACAAAAATCACAGAACAACATGTCTCCAAACTCTAATTTCTACAGTGATATAACTCGCAGACACAAAACTAACAATAAAATCTCTCGTCACTACGTCAATCAATTTTTTTTACTTGTACCTGATTCATTGCATTTTGGATTCTGTTCTAACTTGGAACCAAATTTCATCAACAACTTTAACCATCACATCTACGAACCTAACCTGCACCTTTACCCCGGCGTCAACCATAAAACCAAACCTTCGAACAGTCCTCTGAAAAGGTGACGACCGGGAAAAAAAAATCCTCCCACAGACAGAAATAGAAAAGCACGCGCTCACGTTTTTGCTGTGCAGCTCGAGGAGATTAAATACCTTCTGCATTTACAGATTTGTCCATGACCGAATGGAAAAAGTGAAACGTACGCTCAAAAACTTAATTTTCTGCTGTTGTGCAAACCCCAAACTCAAGTGATATTAGTGGTATAAAACTATTATTATTACATGCTGATGCAGAAACCATGCAGACCTCTGGAGTTCAGGCTCGCAGTCACCATGACCCTGCACGTTCATCACGTTCACGTTCACTCCTTCACTCATCTCCTCTGTGACCAGTTCGCAAAGGCTGGAGATAAATCCTGATGATTTCTAGTTAAATGAACTGTTGTCTGTTCTTGTGAAACAGTGGACAATTCTCTGAAGCCTGAAAACTGAAAGTTCAGCAAAAGTTCAGGGATTTTTCTTTTTTTTTAAGGTTAAAGATCCTAATTACAAGTTTTGAGAAGGTCCTGACCTGAAATGTTTGATGGCTCCTGAAGAACTCTGAAAGATCCTCGACACCAAAAGCACTGACATGTTCGAGAACTCTGAACACAAACAAACTGTCTCGACGAGAAAACGCAATCATCTTTTCTACAGAATAAGGAAGTTGGTGAATGACATCATCGCTGACTGACCGACCGCTGGATGCCGTGATGTCTGTTCTTCTGTAAATCAGACGTATCATCATGAAGTGATCCACAATCCCTTCACATACTGTCTGTGTGTGTGTGTGTGTGTGTGTGTGTGTGTGTGTGTGTGTGTGCGCGCGAGCATCATTGCAATACTTTTCACATGGTATACTTCTGATAAAGGTTAATCGAGTAACAAGGCCGCCGTACAGCACTGACCCTCGGCCATTACTCATCCCTTCACTGCTGCGTGCTCAGCAAAACGCTGAAGGTTGCGACTGATTCAACGAGGTGTTACGGTGAGAAACGGTCAAATTAAAGCGTCCCACGCTCGTCCGCGGTCTCCTTCCAGAAACGGCCAAGAAACGAGCCTCACCAGTTCAGCCACGTGCGTTTCTACATCATAATGAGCAGCAGTGGACGAAAAAGAAAACTGATGGAGACACCAGGAAACACAACTTAAACCCAACTTCATATTCATCTCTGACAATTTGAATTAGATGTTAAGCTCTTTTTACTCCAATCTGCAAAACTTACTTTTTCAGAAATAAAGTGGGAACTAATCACTGTTCAAATCGATATGGTGAACGATTCTGAACAGTTTAATATTCACTCTCTTTTACTGTCGCTCTGTTTTTCTGACTCCTGAGGGAAATATCTGGCTCTTTATCTGCTAAATGCTCCAAAATTGAAGTATTATCTGCAAAATGCATTTAGTAGTAAAAGTACTGCATATTCAAAATGAGTCTTATTATAAAGTGCACACATTAGTTGACTGTAGTGAAATCTGAATCTGAATTACATTTAAATACAGTACTCGAGTAAATGTGCTTCATGCGTCACCGCCTCCTGTCGCACCTGGATCACACAGAGTCTCACAAATGGACGACAAATAAAAGGAAGAACTGTTCCATCATAGTGTCAATCACAGATCCTCTACTGAAGAGATGAGCAGCCTTTTCCAAAATATACTCATTCACGCAGTGTTTTGATGACGGCCGTGGGGAGCGCCGTCACTCCCAAATCTCCCACTCGCGTTCAGCTGGGCTGAGACCTGCTGACTGTAAAAACCACGGCGTAAACTGTGACTCATATTCTTCACAATCATCCAATCGCTCGGCGGCTCCTTGTTCCCTGTTTGACAGCATCTGCATTCGTGATGTTTCTCCGCTCGTGTGTCAGAGCAGAATTTAGTCAGATTGCATTAATTACCAAACAAGATTTCTGGACACGATCTAGTTGTTCTTTTTGGAAGCTGGCGTCCTCCGTCCTCTGTCTCTCAAACTGGCACCTGCTCATATTTACTTTAAAAAGACTCCAGAAAGCAGGACACGTGTTGTTTTCTGAGAAGTCGTCTTAGACACAACTGAGAGCAGAGCGGTTTCGTACAGTTGTTGTCATCGCTAACAAGTTTGCTCAGACCTTAATTGACTGCAGACGCTCTCTTGTTCTCCGTCCACAACAATCTGCTGTTTTTTACGACTTAATATTTTCAATACTCGCAGCTAGTTTAACGTTACCATCGCAGCTGTTTGCCACCTGTTTGCTTCGCGTGCATTTCCTCGTCCCGTCCGCATGCAAATTTCCATTTACGTCGCTGGCTGCAAAAACAAACTGGATTTATGCTGGTGATGATATCAGCGCGGGCGAATGCTTCTCCAAGGTTGTCAGGAGCAACTGGATCCTCGCTCGCCGTCAATAAACCGAGCGTGGGTGCAGTTACCCCTGAATTATTCTGCTGTTTAGCTCTATCCAAATACTGCGGCCGCCCGTAATTTGAGCCAGTTCAAACAGTTTGACATTCACGTTTATTCTGCACCCCGGACCACAAATTTGCAACAAGGCTGCAGCAAACAAACTCTCGCACCACATTTTTCTGGTGAATCACTGAACTATTCGGACTATTGTTTCATTTGACCTGATGTTTCTGTATATTTAGTTTATCGTGAGCGTGCATTGTGTTGATGAAAGCCACATTTCCCACCGGGGAGAGTAGAAATCCTCGAAGCCTCGACCCCGAACACCCCTCCGCTTGTGTCAGAGCGCGAGCATTACCCGAGCGGAGCGAGACAGCTGCATCAATATCAGAGAGAGAGGGGGCGAGAGAGTAAAGATGGCAATGGAAGTGAGAGAGGGGGGAGAGAAAGACGAGGTCAGCGAGGTTCTATTTTTATCTTTCCCAAGTCGTGTCGTGGCTTGAATGGAGGCAAAGAAGCAAAGGAGAATTGTGTTGAAAGGTGTGCACACGGAAATTATTTCATAACCTTGGCACACAGCAGGCTGCAGACAGCTAGTGGTTTCTGTGTGTGTGTGTGTGTGTGTGTGTGTGTGATCGTGAAGCACTAAGTCATCATCACAGCTTCACTTCCCCCAGAGAGCTCGAAGCTCGTCTCCTCATTGCAACATTTTCTGTTGTTTCTTCATGATATCTCGTCGTGTTTTGGCTCGTACCACTTGTACCGCCTTTGTCTTCCCTGAGTAATGTTTATATTACTCTGTGTGTGTGTGTGTGTGTGTGTGTGTGTGTAAGCGTGTCAGGGCAGGTAACATATTCTTTTACAGCTTTCCAACATACTTTTTTTGGTTCACCAACCACAACGTCTGCGTCAAACCAAAATCATCCCAGTTTCTCCGACTGATGGTAATTTAGCTCCCCGGAATGTGTGTGTGTGTGTGTGTGTGTGTGTGTGTGTGTGTGTTTTTACAACTGACTTCTAGTTCCATTTCTGGTTGTGGTCACATTGAAATTCTGTCCTCTCCTGCTGTTGTGACTATTTAGCTTGAAGGAATTTCTGCTTATTTTTTTTACTGGAACGTTTGATTATGAAAAATACCCCAAATACCAGAACAACGAGATCGACATCAGTACTGTATCAACTGGGATCACTTCAACAATCTCATCTGTGGCAAGACATCGGTCAAGAAACCAGTTGCTGATATTTCACAGTAAAGCAAAGACGACAGAAGAACCAGTTCCACCAGTTCCACCAGTTCGACAAACGGGTCAGAAACTGGGACGATATCACCAGTAAACCTGTCAGATCACATCATGAACCAGCCGCTCTTTGACCTCACAGCAGCCACACGAATCAGCAACACAGTTACTAAACATGAACGTCACAGAAACCAGTCAAACCAGTTCAGCAGCTTTTTTTACTAAAACATCAGTCACAGCAAAGACAAACGAAGCTCAGCAGCAAACGGCTCCGGGTTCAGATGAACTGCTGCTGCAAACTCAGGCCTGTTCGCAAAGGTGTCGGAGGAGTTTTTATGTTCCTGACAGGCCACGAGAGTCATGTGACCAATCAAGGTCCACTCACTATCTTTTCCCACAATCCATCACAACCAACTCATGCTCTTCCCCAGAGGTTCAAAGTTCAAAGCTCCAACCTGCTGCACCTTCTCCTGAGCTTTCAACTCGTTTTGATCTGCTGAAAAAGACCATGAGATGCAGATAAAAAGGGAGAAAGTGGACCTTGAGTTATTTATTTATTCTCACTCTCACATGACTGTAAGTTTGTCTTAACGTGTCCACTTACTTTTGGATAGAAGTAATAATAAAGACGGACGTATAAAAACAGTTTGGACACAGAGGTAAACACCTTCAGGTCAAAGTCATCGCACTTGTTTAATTTCAAAACCAATCTGCCAAAACAAACCGAAAAGATCTCGCTGTAAACAAGTTGTTCATCGTCTCTGTTTTTGAATGAGATGAGTTCTCACCTGTCGGTCTGCACATGCTCAGTTCGGCTTCAGCGGGAGTCCTCATAGGGCCATCCTGGAAGAAACACACGAGACGACGATGGTGAGTGCGTCAATCTTTGTTATCTTATTATTATTGTATCATATATTCACGTGTCATCATCACTATTATTATTATTATTATTGTGTTTTTCACCCTGTACTTTTACTAATAGATGCTTTAAGACACTTTAACAATCTGAGGAGGAAACTGTGAGTCAAGAGGTTAAATATGTGTTTGAGTGTGTGTGCGTGTGTGTGTGTGTGTGTGTGTGAGGGAGTCTGGTCACTATCGCAACAGGAAATAAACAGGATTCGGTGGAGGAAGTGGTCACCGGAGGTGTGAGACCCCTCCCTCCATTTTTACTATCACACACACACATTCATTCAGAAACACAGAGTAAAAAAAAACGTCTTCAGCTGGAAGAAATGACAATGAAACTGAGACATGAGAGCGAGAGAGAGAAAAGAGGAGGGAGAGGGGGAGGAAGAGAGAGAGAGATATGAGGGAGGGAGGAGGTAAAGTGTGGGTGAGCAGAGGGGGAGGAAGAGAAAGATAAAAAGAGAGAGGGGGAGAGAAAGTGAGAGAGAGAGACAGAGAGACAGAGAGAGAGACAGAGAGAGAGAGAAATCTCACGGGGCAGGAAAGTTCCTTCCCTTCAATTCATCTGATTTGTCGTCTCTCAGCCGCATGGTTTAAAATGTGGCGGAGAACGGAAACACACACACACAAACACACACACACACAAACACACACACAAACACACACACAGTGATGGAAAAGACCGAAAACACACACAAACATCCACTCACATACCGACAATGTAATGGATGGAAAACATCAAAACGCACAGTGACAGAGAAGTGGACAGTCACATGTGCCACACACACACACACACACACACACACACACACACACACACACACACACACACAGTGGGATGGCTGTTTTGAGATCAGATTTTTCCAAGTCGTCCTCTTGCTCTGGTCTGCCAGGACGAAGGCAGGGAAAAACTATGACACTGTTTTTCTGTTTCATGTCTGTCAAAACACACACACACACACACACACACACACACAGATGGCGAGGCTGACTTGTGTGTGTTTCCATCTGTCTGAACTGAGCTTTTCCAAAGAGGAAAATGAAGCTGGATCTTTTTTTTTTATTGGATTTTTTCTAACAACACGATCACATTAATGTACAACGCAGCTCCTCAACATGTTTTACTCATAGTTGAATGAACCCAGGAGTCGAAGGAGCTGATGTGAAACTGATCAGCTCTGGTTATTGATTATAACACCACAGCTACGGGAGGTGAAACTGATTCATCTTCCACACACAAAATATCAAAAAATGAATGTGTAAATGATGACTCATCATCTTTTCTTCCCCTTTCTGTCAGATGACCTTTGACACACTAAATATGTAGAAGACAAAATTTGAGCAGAGACTGAACTTTGTTATCATGGTTCCAATCACAAACCCACAGATATGATAACTGGATGACGGCAGCCGCAGAGAGGACGATAGAATTTCAGCAGTCGGCACCACACAGTAGTTAATTAGGTGAAGATCATTAGTGTGAATGTAAACACACTTATGGAAGCTTAATGAAGCTGATGTAAGTTATGTGACACCACAGGTTTCAAAGGCAACATCCATGAATTATTGCTTTTGTAGAAACTGCTTTTTCTCGGGATGATCTAAAGACTTTATGCAAAAAATCTGGATCAAGCATTTTAAGAAATCGGTTGTTTGAGAGACAAAATGGACATCACATTCTCGTTGTCAGATTATTCAAGAGTTTAAGATCTCTTGTATTTCACCAACAAATGTAGAAGCATAAAATCAATTTAAAGGATGAGGCTGGTGTTTTTCTTTTCTGTCTGTTTCTCAATAGTTTAGAACCGTTAGTTCCTACTGAAGTTGTCTAAACATAAAAACTGGTAAGAAATAGAGTTTAATTTATTTCAAAAAGTAATTTCCTACAACAGCTGATCACTGCAGTGTTTTTGCAAACGTCAAATTGAAGAAATCCTGCATTTGGTGGGACTATTTTCAGCTGCGGATTCGTTCACATTTGATTCTCCGGTGCGTTTTTGCAGAAACTTTTTTAAACCTTTTAAAAACATGCTTCTTTAACATTGATGTTACTCACAATCACCATCAAGAAAAAGCCCAAATCAGCCAAATCTGTCTTCCTGTCAGCTATTAAAAGACATCTTGCAACTTCTTGCTTGCAAAAAGTAAAAATAGTTTTTGAAAAATCAACAAAAGCTCACAGTCGTGCTGTCGACCACTCAACTGCCTTGCTCAATGGCAGCTCAAAAGCATTTGCCTCCAAAGTGTTTTTTCATACATCACTACCCCGTGGACTTTCTCTGCCCCAGTTTTCAAAGCATGAACATGCAGCAGGCGATGCACTCATCACATTCAGACAGTTTTAAATCCAGCACTTGTGTTTGTTGAGTGGTGCAGCGAGTGTGGAAAGAATGAGGAAAAACCGATGAAAGGAAAAAACTCAGCGGAGAGAGCGAGAGAGAGAGCGAGAGAGAGAGAGAGAGAGAGAGGGGGGGATAACATGCAACAAGGTCACAAGTTGGATTCAAATCCACAACATCTGGAATACATGGCTGCAGGGTGGGAAATTACCACCAGCCAAACTCTGGCAACTTGTGGCTGCGACTGGTGGACCCGTCTCTGGGCCCGGACTTGGCAGCGAAGCAGCCATCATTTGGAGTTTGATTCTGTTCTAAGTAGCATATTCGGGTGCCAAAATGAGAAAGGAAGCAAGTGAAAGGCTGGCAGGAAAAAAAAAAAGCTTCATTCTCCTTCCCATCTTCTCTGATAGTCCGCACAGCGGGCTGGCCAATAAAAAAAAGAGTCGAGGTAAAAAACAACCTTTAGGCCACGTGACTTTGTGAAAGCAAGCGTATAAATCCCACTAATCTCATCCCTCCCCTGCAACATCTTTTCCTACCTTCTTTCCAAACTGGAAGATGGACGGATGAAGGTAGAGATGAGACACAAGAGGGCAAAGGAGAAACAAAGAGGTGGAATATTCCTCTGTTGATTTTCCACTCGAGCAGACTGGGAAGTAAAAAGGCCTCCGGTCGAGGAAAGATTTCTATTCTCATCTCTTCCCTATTCTCTGTTTTCCTCTTCTCTTCCTCAGTGAACTCAGCCGTCGACTGTTTGTGTTTCTGTTTGCATCCCAGTCCTGCTTCTCATCACCCTAATCTATCCAGCTGTGTCCCACTTTTATGATATTAAAACAATCAACCAACCAGGCGACCGAGCAAACAGCCACGAGCTGCCGTCAACGAGCGACCCGACGCATCCAGCGCAGCGTCGGTCCGGCTGATAGATCCACCAACGTTCAAAACAACGACATATCATGCAAATGTGACTGATTTTGACTATTCAAATAACAGGCAAGAGGTGTGAAACACACAAGTCTGCAGGAAACAAACTCACTTTCAAATAAGGTTGATTATGAAAATAGCAACACTTTGAAAATCTATTTCCAATCAATCACTCGATTCAAACCTGAAACTGAACTTTTAAAGCACAACATCAGTCAGTCAACTAAAAATGTGCTGTAAATGCAAACATCTGTATAAAAGTTCCTAGTTATAACACATCAAACAGTTCGATCAACTAAAGAATTGAATTTAAACTCCCAACAGATTCAAAGCAATAAAAGGTTGAGTCATCAAACAAATCAAAGCAAAAAATTCATACGACTAAACTTCACACAGATTTAACTCGTGCACTAATTTAACCAAGTAAACATCCATCCAATAAACTCATTCAGTTTTACTATCAACCAATTACCACCAATCACAGCTTGTGCAACTATTTACACACAAAAACAACTCATCAACAAGACTTCATGAACTTCTAACCTTTCGATTCAAACCAACTAACCAGCAAACCAACGTTTTACAACATCTCACACGTCAGAGCAAAGACAAACGAACCAACTCCTCAGGTTTGAGATGTTCAAGAATACGTTTTGAACATAAAACCGTCCATTTATCATCATCTCAATCAACCAGTCAATCACTTATCTTCAAGTTCTGGATGTTTAAAATCAACCTTCAACTTGAATATTGACAAATTTCAGAACAGTGTGAGATTGATTTTTGTGTTTTTATGGTCGTAAAGCACCATCGAGAGGAAAGGGGAAGGAAAATGCCCAGTTTTTATTCCACTGTTAAGCTGCTCATTATGGAGCCAGACACCACACACACACACATACACACACACACACACACACACACACACACACACACACACACACACAGACCACAGAGGAATTTCCTAGTTTCATATAAAACTGATAATGGGATGTGTCCCAGCGGGAGTGGAAAATCAGAGGTGACTTACGAGCCTCCACATTCCAACCTCACACACACACACACACACACACACACACACACACTTTTACACCTCTGGGAAAAGAAGGAGAGAGAAGGAGTTAACTCTCTCTAAGTTTCCATGTCTTCACAGCGTCGGGCCTCTCTCTGGTTTTGACGGAGGAGGAAGGAAAAGCAGCCGGTGAGAGTTTGAACATGCTGCTGCAAAGTGTCACTGCGAAGAAGCTGAAGAGTTAAATTCACATCAGGAGGAGAAAAGAGAAGGAGAGAATAAAAGAATAGATACACACCAAGAATACTAGTGAAGGACAGAAATGAAAAGCAAAAGGACCTGAAAGAAGGGAGGGGTGAGAAGAGGACAGAAAATTAGAAGAGAGGATGAATGAAGAGGGAAAGAGAGGATACGAGGAAAAGATGGAAGGAATGAAATCACAAGAGAAGAAGGAAAGACAGTCAAAGGAGAGGAAGAGAAGACGAGTCGTAAAAAAGGAAAGAGGAGACGAATGTAGAGGTGAGGTGAGGGCAAGGGAGGAGGAAGAAGAGAAAGATGAAAGAGGAGTGAAGGACTGAAAATGGGAAGAAATAAAAAGAGGAAAATATTTAAGTGCAATAAAGACGAATCTTGTCTCCGTCCATCACTCATTATTTTTCTTCTCCTAACACGAGTTCAACTTTCATCTTCACCTCCACCTCAGTTATTCCGTCGTCCTTCCTCCCTCTTTCCCCCTTAATTCACTCTTTTCATCACTTTGACATCATCCCCTTTTCTCTGCCGCTCTCCTTCCTTCACCTTTTCCTTCCACCACTTCATCATCCCTGTATTTCATCCTCCCTTCAGAACCTCAATCACCTCTTCTCTCATTTCTCCCATCACTTCTATCTGTCCTTCAACATCCCTCCATCCTTCACTCATTCCATCAACATCCCTCCGTCCCTGCTTCCTGCATCCCTCCTTACTTCCTTCCCATCTTTTTTCCTGTCTGCCTCCATCTGTCCATCCCTCGCTCCCATCATCCCTCCATCACGAAGCTGTGTTTGCCAGGCGACCAGAGGCTATGATATGCTGCCACTACCTGCTGTGTGTGTGTGTGTGTGTGTGTGTGTGTGTGGTCCTGGCAGGGTTTGCAGCACAGAAGGTATAAGGGGCTTATACCTGCAGAGAGAGAGAGCGAGAGAGCGAGAGAGAGATGAATGTGGAGTGTGTCGTAAAACTGGACGTCAAGGTGATACAGCCACCTGTCCTGCTCGAGCGCGTGTGTGTGTTAGCGTGTGTGTGTGTGTGTGTGCGTGTTAAGGATACGAAGAGGAAGCCGTGTTGTGTTTGGTAACATGAGTTTTGTGGTTGAGTTACTACATGCACAGACAGAAGAAGCACAGAAATAGGTCAGACGCTCGTCGGACAGACGGAGAGAATGTCGGAGAGAAGGAGGTGGAAGACAAACAGAAATAAAG
>JAFREQ010000082.1:1895000-1917500 GCA_025331565.1 Holacanthus passer | reverse complement strand
GTGTGTGTGTGTGTGTGTGTGTGTGTGTGTGTGTGTGTGTGTGTGTGTGTGTCTGACACTGGGGCCCATCCTGCTGTGCACTGAGGATCCTGAACATCAGTGCATTTCATATTCATTCCATATGAATCACATATTCATGGCTGCACAGCGAGACAAGCTCAGGTCAGTGATGGTATGTATTTACTCTGTGTGTGTGTGTGTGTGTGTGTGTGTACTTGTGTGTACTTGTGTGTGTGTGTCAAACAACGCAGTGTATTTGCAAACCTCAGCACGATGTCGCCTGCACCTGCTTTGACACAGATGTATTTACTATGTATTATGTATTACCACATACAGATGTATGAATTATGTACGTGTGCAGCCTGCGATCTAAAAATAGTCTTTCTACTGTTTAATTCCACGATACAATAAGTGTGTTTGCCTTAAAATTGTTTTAGATCATAAAGTTATAGTTAAATTAACTTGCAAACAATTAATGGTTGTGAAACATGAGAGACAACATCTGGACGCATGTTGTAACCAGGCCTGATAGACGTCTGTTCTCTCCTCAGCCTTAACTGGACATTTATAATTCAGCACTTTATTGTTGACTATAGCTATCACACACACACACACACACACACACACATCCAGAGTAGCGACGGCTGGTTATGAAACAGCTGTTGAGTTGAGGGCTCTGTATGTATCTGAGCCGTGAGAGTGCGGCTTACATAAATACTTGATCATATCTGGATTGCTCTCAGTCTGAAAATATATAATCCTCCTTGTTAGGATCGCTCAGCACGAGGACGGAGCGAGAGAAAGGAAGAGGGGAAGCAGAACGGAAAGGAAGGAGGGATCGAGGACGAGAGGAACAGTGCGAGCGTCACTCGGCGTTTTAACAAGATGGTGCGATTAGTGTGAACATTCAGCGACTACAGCTCCCACAAGGCTCCGACGCCCCTCTGGATCGAACGCTGTGATGTCATGCTGTGTTCGAGTCATGTCGGGAAAATGGGAATAATTAAAAAACGTCTTGTTGATACAACTTGGGATGCATTATTGGAACAGGTCGTTAACAAACTGAACCAGATGTAAACAGACTCTGGAGGTTTTGATACAGGATTTCATTCATGTTGAACTGCTGGCGATGGATTGAATGAGGCTCCATCTTTGAACCCAGTACCTCATTAAAACACCCATGATTGGTTTGAACGAATCAGAGATGTGGAACCAGGATATAAAAGGACATGAAACACAGAAAAGCACTGTTTGGATTTACGTGACCACAGGACTCTGGTGTCTGATGAAATCAAATTAAAGCCAATGAGCCTGATCATTTTCAAATTGATTCAACATTTTGAACAAGTGTGTTTGTTATGTTGTTTATCCATCCAGATGTCTGTATATGTTTGACTTTACTCCCAAAATGATGCATCTTAAACTGTAAATCTTTATCATTTGAAGACTCGGTGTCTGTTGTCTATTTCCTGCTCGACAGGAAGTGATGTGTTTTATTGAAGGAAGAGAAACTGGTCAGTAACAACGACTTCAAACTTCACACAGGAAACGTCAGCGTCCAGTTTCACTGTTTCATGTACAGATGTGTTCAGGGTCGTGATGAAACGCCTGCTGGATTATGACTGTTAACAAAATAAAAGAGAGTAAATGAGGACGACGCGGCTCAGACCGTCGGGTGTTTAGTGTTTTTACGGAGCAGACGAGTTCAGGTCGAGCCGGAGGAGGCGGAGCGTGACGTTCGGATCCCGTAATCAAGCGTCTGAATGGAGGCCGTTTGTCTTTCGCGGCCGTTACGAGCCCCCACTCGCTCTTCTTCTTTGTTAATGGGGAATATTAATTTCCTGTATTCCATCTTTACCACATTAATATTTGATGATTAAATATGGCTAGAAGCGTCTCATCCTCGTCCCCAGCCGGTCTCTGTCTCCGTCTTTGTCTCTCCGCCGTTTAACTTTCCGTCTTCCAAAAACTGTTTTATTTCTGTCTCCCTCTGTTTCAGCCTCTTTTACTTTGTGTGTTTTATTCTCTCATCCTCGAAATTACTTCCTCTTCTTCTGTTTTAGCTCTTCTTCATTCCTTTCTTGTTGCTTCTCCTAATTTTTCCTTCCTTTTTTTTTACACCTCAGTCTTTCTCCGTCTACTTCCCTCTTTAAACGCCTCTCTGTCTCTGTCTCCGTCTTCCTGCCGTAAGCCCGGTTCAGCCTGGACACGATGTGGATCCAGCCAAAAGCTCTGGAGCCACCAACACAGCAACAGTTGTTTAAACACACTCGATATCCAGCAGCCAGTTGTGGGAGGATTCGGTCGATGAGAACTCAGCCAGAACCAGAGAAGCTCAATTTGTGTAGAAGACACAATTCGTGAAAACTCATCGATGCACTTTCTTTCTTTAAACAGAACAAAGGCTACTTTCTGTTTCATCTCATCACCGGGGACAGATTGTGTTAGTGTCTCTGTCCACAGGCTGATGCAGCTACACATGAGAATAGTAAAGACGATGGATTTGTCCTGAAAGACGAGCAAACACCTGCTGAACATCTGGCCACAATGTGTCTCAAACCAGCTGCAGAGGAGCTTTTGGCAACTCAGGTTTAATCCAGTTTGATTGTTTCTTGAATGCATTTACACTTTGCTTTTTTTTTTGACATCAGATCTGAACAACCCAGGACACGTGCGTGGTGAACTGCAAGACCTGCATCCAACATCTCTCTTCTTCATGTCTCTCCTCCCTTTACACACAAACCAAAAGCAAAGTCGTCCTTATTGTAAAACAGCGACTCACTGGTTAACAGACGAGCGCACACAAGTACTTATAGACACATTAATGTAGACGCACGTACACACGCCCGCATGCAAACAACCGAGAGCAGCTGCAAGTGCCCACATGTGGAGTGTTGCACACACACTCAGACACAAACACACGCTTAAAATGCATGGGCACACGCAACCGCGAGTGCCTGCGAGCTTTCCCATAAAATAATGCACAAACACACACACACACACACACACACACACACACACACCTCTACGGACCACAGAGAGCAGCCAGCAGCTTTGGAAGTGGAGCAGAGAAAATGCGAGGGCTGTTCTTTCCACAGCAGAGTTTCCCTGCAGCAAAGCACCATGGGAAACACGGCGCGCTCCTAAAACAAGGTGTTTCTCTGGACAACAGGAACCGAACCTTGAGCTGAGGAGGCGGCGTCTTTAGAAACTGGACATTCATACGTGTCTGTGCTACAGTGAGAAATGAGCAAATAAACATAAATCCTTTATGTTGCATTTGATATATTTCTGAGCGATATTGTGATTTAAATTGCAATTATATTCCATCAGTTAAACTTTCATTGATTGACTCAGTTGCAGACGAACAACGCTTCCACTCTGCTTTCATGCTTTGGCTTTTTCTCTGATCAAAACGTCATCCCGATAAAGCTTCATCGAATTGAACAGAGAGAGAAAGAGAGAGAGAGACCACTTTAGCCTCTAAGCCACCGGGGGACCCAGTTGAGTGTTATGCAACCAAGCCGTGCCAACACACACACACACACACACACACACACACACACACACACACACACAGGCCAGCTGTCCCTAATTCCAGCAGTGAAAACTATCTCTGTCTATTTGTCTATCTCTGCTTCCCTGTCTTCCTCTCTCTTCCTCTCTCTTCCACTATCTCTCAATCAGTCCTTTTGTCAACCCTTCCACACTACATGGCCAAAACTATACGGACACCCTGCCTTGTTCTTCATGCTTTTATCAGAGCTACAGCACAGAAAGGCATCTCGGACGACACGGTAGCTCTGGGGAAGCTCCCTTTCCTGTTTCAACGTGACAATGCTCCACACAAACAAATGGTTTTCCCAGTTTGCTGTGGAGGAACTGGACCAACCTGCGACACCGTCCAGCACTTTTGAGATGAACTGGACTCTGACTGCGAGCTGGACCTGATGGCCCAACATCAGTGCTGGATCTCACTGACGCTCGTGTGTCCTCCTGCAGCAGCTTCAACATCTGGTCTTCCTACGACAAACCTCTCTTCACTTTCTAGAGGCTGTTATAGCAGCAGTGTTTGGGTGTCCACATACTTTTGTCCACGTATCTCTCTCTCTCTCTCTCTTACTGTTTCTCTCTTCATCCTCTCCCATCACTTCACACCCTCTCTCCTTCCCTCTCTCCTTCCCTCTCTCACCATGTCACTCTACAGGGTTTCATGTTGCCCGTGGCACCTGTCGCCCCCTGGGGGTGGTACAATGCGCACGGACACACACACGCACACTCGAAAGTCTGTGTTCATTAATAGAAGTCAGTGTGTATCGGGGGCTTCCCACTCATAACAAGGGTGACACACACACACACACACACACACACACACACACACCGTATGCCAGCAACCTTCCCAGCAGGCCAAGTGAAGACAAAGTACAAACCCTCGAGTTCACCCTCATTAAAGAGACTGCTGCCTCTCTAACACACACACACACACACACACACACACACACACACACAGCAGTGGCTGGCTGCACAGGTACAGCGGCTGACGTCAGCTCTTAAAGGTTACCAGAACCTTGATTACCGATTAGAAAAAAACACAGTGTTTACCCCAAACTTCTGCTCATTAAAGTTAACGAGTCAAAACACAAAGGTTACTCTCGACCTGAATTACTGAAAATCAACAGAGACTCAAATCATCCCACACACTTTACCTTGTTTCTGTAACACCTGTGACATGGTGCCATGACAGAAGCCATATGAAAGACAGAGGAGCAAATAAGGATGAAGAAGAAAGTCTGAATCCAAATCTGGCAGAAAGAATAAATATGTCAAATGAAAATATTTTCACATCATCAACATTATCAACGTTAAGCAGCAGTTATAAGTGATGGAAATCAGCCACATGAGACCGTGCATCCATTTTGTTTGAACCTCGGCGAAGCCATTTGTCTGCGTGTCTGTCTGTTTGTCTTTCTGTCTGCTCAGCTATTCGTCTCTCTGCGCGTCGTCCGGCTCAGACTTGCCCCACAAAGCTAAAATTATTCAGGTCTGTCCCCGCGGACACTCCAGCTATGTGTCCTTTCCACAGAAGCCCCTCGGGACATCAGGGGTATCCAGTTCAGTGTCACACAAGCAAAGTATGCCAGCACACACACACACACACACGTACGAGGTCTATGATAAATAGTGTGTCGGGGTTCGGAGGGCAGAGCTGTCAATCACAGCGAGACAAACTTTTACTGGCCAAATAAAAGAATGAGAAAATGTTCCTCTGACTGACTGAGTAACTAAACCAAAACTGATATTTAGCAGCTTTGATCCGGAATAAAAGTCCAGATCAGATTCTGTATTTGAATAAAAAAGCCTCTCCAGGATGCGATTTGGGAACGATTACTCAAACTACCAGTTCATGTCTGTCTCATTTTGGTGAAATCTTGTTTTCAACATACCCTGCTATTACACTCAGCGCCGATTCCCTGATGCTTTTTTCCAGGAAACTGTGAGAAGGAAAACTGCTTTAATCCAGATGATTTGTGTCTCATTTGCACTTATTCATCCGTGTGTTTAAGAGTTTCTTCGTGTTACCTGTGAATGGGACGAGAAGCCGAGAGGAAAAGGTAGAAACAGGAATCAGGAAAAATCAACTTGGTTATTAACAAGTTATTAAATCGTACCAGTGTAATAACACATTTGGTTTAGTGCAGAAGTATCAAAGTAACCTGGACTGAATTTGTCAGTTTCAAGTTTGATCTGATGAATCTTCAGTCTGTAAATGAGCTGATAATAGTATCCTAACAAAAATGTCTATGAAGGGCAAATGTGTCTTCCAGGATCCTGGTGGAGAAAAGTGGACAAAACACTTCCAGTATGAGTCAAATGTTGTTTCAAACTGAGGCATTTAGTCATAATTCCAGTCTGGATAAAATCTAAAATGGGAGCATAATGATGGCACTTTCAGTTAAGTGGTTATTTCAAGTCTTCGTGTGTCAAAGCGAAGCTTCGAAAGATCACACTGAGCTGCATCTTGTGGAGGAACTGTCGCTCTCTGTTCCCCGGAGCTGCAGCAGGAGAAGCTGCCAGCTCGGCTCCGTGCGCTGGTGTCAGTCAGTCAGCCAGCGGTTCGTTAACTAATTAGTGAGCTCGTTTATCTCATTAGGCTCTGATTGATCTGCCAGCTGATGGACTGGCAAGCGAGCGCCCTGTGTGTGTCTGCTGTACGTCAGACGGAGCGGCCTAATCGATATTAACAACACAGGGAAGAGTTTAACTGTTACGCAACCTCATTATGTGGCAGCGGCTGCACGGACGGGGGGAAGGATTCCAGCGTTACACCAATGTCACCACAAGGGCAGCCTTCCTGTTAGCGGGCGGGAAATTAGCTCAGATAGCACGGCTAGCTGGCGGCCGGATGGTGTCTGATGGTCGGAGTGGCGTGGTGTGTGACGGCCTGCTCACACACACACACACACACACACACACACACGCAGAAACAAGATACTTAGTGTGTGTTTGTCTACTGTGTCCTGAGTAAAGGAATTTAAAGTAAACAGGCCAGTGCTTCAATTACTATAATTAAAATTTTATACAAGAATACAGTATTTGAAGATGATAAAACATTTGCCCACGTGTTTCACTATCGACATGCATTTTCTATCAGTGTACATTCTTGTGCAGTTTTGCTTTACGTCACGTAAAAAGTGAAGACAACATCAGCCAAAGATTGATTTGCTTCTTCAACATCAACTCTGGAGAATAATGTAGTCAATTAATCAATTAGCCAATCAACACAAAATCAAGAACTGATGGATCATTTAAGTCATTTATGAACCTTAACATTCGCTGGTTGCAGCAAGTTGAATCTGTTGGTTTGGGTAAAACATGAACCTCAAATAAAACAGACTCTAACTTTGATATCGGTGATGATCTTTTCTGACGCATTGATTACGGAGAATTTACTGAAGTGACCTGACTTGTCTTCCTGATTTCTGTGTTTTCTCAGTAGCTCAGTTTAGTTTTCTTCCCTTTCAGCGGCTCCTGTTTGGCACAAGTCGACCTCTCGATGACTGACTCCCCCCTCGGGAAATTAAAGAAGGAAGAAACAAACAAATAAAGGAGTGCTCGTCAGGAGCCGACGAGTCACCGTCTGCTTCCCGACAGAAACAAAGCAAAACAGGTTGTTTACCACCAGAACTGGGATTCGGGATCCAGGCACCCGGAAAACTTGAGGCATGTCGGGAAAACTTCATTAAGGCAGCGTGGGAACAGTTTTATTTCAGCTTTTATTTCTCTGAGGGGATTTCCAAATATCAGCACCTGGGAGCTGCCCAGTATAACCACAGCTCCACTGGGGCAGACTGGAAGTTGAACCAGCAACCTCAGAGAAAAACTAAACAACTTAACTATGTCAACCAATAAATAGAAATCAATAAAAAAAGAAGTGTTGGTTAAAGTCGGCACAGCAAACAGACGCAATCTACAATAAAAACACCACAAGCTTTTTTTTAAGCTCTTAAAAAAAATGCACAAAATTGCACCAATAAATTCCCATTTTCTGAGTCGTAAGTCCTCTTTTGTTGGCTTGTTCAAGTTCTGCTCCGAGAGCTGATATTTCCCACATGACCTGAAGGCAGCAACAAAATAACAAGAGGCTTTTTTTTTGTTGATTACGAAAAATATGTAAAGAGATGAAAGAGCCATTTATACGATTTAACGCCTCAAACTTGGGTTTACTCATCACAGAGAGCTCGATCGAAGCAGAGCGGCTCTGGAAGGAGATGTACAGTTTGAAAAATGGCCACGTAAAGTGGGTAATGTTGGTTTTTAGCAGGAAGCAATGAAAAAGCCTTATTTGGTTGCACTGTAGGATCCAGCACTTTAGACTCTTGTGTTTGAGTCGGGATATTTCAGGCTCTGCAGCTTTGATGGAAGTTTTCACCAACTTTGTGGAGGTGAAATACTAAATTGCTGCAGTGACGCTTTAAACAGGTTCATCTGAGCACTGATGTCTTTAACATAAGATAATTACACATATATTCCAAACAACTCCTTAAAGCAGCTCCGGCTCAGTTGAACGTCTGAAACGAGATGTCTGCGGGCCGTCTTCCTGCATGTGATCCATTACGATACTGTAACCTGAGCGGACAGACACCGGGGGCACTTTGATGAAATGCACTGATGAGGTGAATCCAGGTAAAAGCCATTAACCTCCATTGATTCCTGTTATTAAACTGATATCGATCACGGAGGAGGAAACAGATAAAAGAGGAGCAGACGAGTTAGAAGAAGTTTTAAAGTCTGAGATGCAGGAATTAAGACTGAGAGTCGAAATCGGGATGAAGTTCAGTATTGTTTAGATTCAGTGTTGACAGACACACACACACACACACACACACACACATAGTTGTGGGTCCTTACATTCATTTACTTACACTCATTTCCTGGAGACTTACTCGAACCCGAACCTTAACCCAAGCCTTCACCATAAAATGTAATGATTTACATTATGGAGGCTTGTGGCAACTCCCCACAATTAAACTGCGTAAACAGATATATGTCCCCACAACATGAGTAATACACTACACACACACACACACACACACACACACACACACACTCCTCTAGTTCTGGCTGCCCGTTCACCTTTAGCTTTCCCTGTGACGCAACAGCTCAGGGAGGGCAAGGAGAGGCCAAACTGTAAAAAAAAAATCTGGCTTTCCTCCTCTACACACACACACACACACACACACACTTCACAGCTTTCTGCATTGCTATTGCACCATTCAGCATCAAATATGCATCAAATTATATAAGAGAGGCTCTTATGTAACAGACTCTATCCCCTTCCATACCCCAGCATGTGTGTGTGTGTGTGTGTGTGTGTGTGTGTGTGTGTGTGCGTGTGTGTGTGTTTTCATGCTGAGGTCTATGGCTAATGAAGCCATCTTTGCAGGGGCATAACACAGAAACAGAGGGAGGGAAAGGGAGGAGGAGGAGAGAAGAGCTAAATATAACTCTACTGGCCCTGAGCAGCATCTGAGAAACAGGAGGAGAGGAGGAGAGAGGAGGAGAGGAGAGGAGGAGAGGAGGAGAGAGGAGAGGAGTGGAGGAGAGGAGTGGAGAGCAGAGGAGGAGAGGAGGAGAGAGGAGGAGAGAGGAGAGGAGGAGAGGAGTGGAGAGCAGAGGAGGAGAGGAGAGGAGGAGAGAGGAGAGGAGTGGAGGAGAGGAGAGAGAGGAGGAGAGGAGTGGAGGAGAGGAGAGAGAGGAGGAGAGAGGAGGAGTGGAGGAGAGAGGAGAGAGAGGAGGAGAGGAGAGGAGGAGAGGAGTGGAGGAGAGAGAGAGAGGAGGAGAGGAGTGGAGGAGAGGAGAGGAGAGGAGAGGAGAGAGAGGAGGAGAGGAGTGGAGGAGAGGAGAGAGAGGAGGAGAGAGGAGGAGTGGAGGAGAGAGAGAGAGAGAGAGAGAGGAGGAGAGAGGAGAGAGAGGAGGAGAGAGGAGGAGAGAAATGGACATATGGAGAGAGAAAAAGGATGATGATGATGATGAAGAAAAGGGAAGAGGAAAGACAAACAGATGGATGCTTCCTTTCCTTGGAAGCCAAATAGAACTAAATGTTAAAAGTTACAGATTTGTGTCGACTGTTTTCCAACAGTCTATTTATATCGTTTGTACATCGAGGAAAACTTCACATTCACTCAGTCATAAACATCCAACAAGCAGCCGTCACATCTCAATCCTGGTCCAGGGATTCAAACCAGCAACCTCTGAAGCACACAAACATTCTTCCCGACAAATTACACATACTTTTTAACCTTTCAGTCAAGAAGGAGCATAAAACTCGTGACTGAGGAAATGAACTAGACAACTGAACTGAACTGAGTGACTGGAGGTGAACGAGGACGCCGACTGTCTGCGTGACGTCCGTCGACCAGCATCTGATGCCAAACAGGAACGCTTCTTCTTCTTCTTCTTCTGCTCCTTCAGCTCAGCTCGGACCATCAGGCCCGAGCAGCCTTCACTTCAACATCTACACGTGCTGCCTAAAAAAACAGCGCCCCACGGACAGAAACACAGCGACCGGCCGCCGCACAGCAGCCTCTCTGCCCGGCACTGGAATCCTCAGCGCTGACATGTCTGCCCGCCGCAAACCGAGCGGGAAACCTTTAACGGCCTGAGGTCGGGCCGAGAGAGAGATGGAGATAAATTACACTGTTTGGTGAAGAGAGTCGAAGCCAGCGAGGAGTGTGATGGGTTCACGTGGAGCATGTAAACCTCTGTATGGGGTTGTACAGTATACCATTCTACATGTGTGTCTCCAGCACGTCTGCGTTTGTGTACGTACATATTTGTGCACACGTGTCTATTTAAATTTGCGTGTGCAATCTTCATGTGTGTCTCCAGATATATGTCTTAAACTGTGGGTGTCTGCAACCTGCCAGCCGCCACTCTGGGCAAAATTAACCCATTCTATTCAATCTGCACACAAAGGACACAACTTTACACTTTTAGATTTTGTGCAATGCATATGTTTAACTTTTTGATGAACTATTTATGAAAGAAACGGCAAAGTGAACACATGGTTAACATTGTCACGGTTTGGTTAGTTTTAGTTTGGGTTCAAATAAGTTAACTGATGTAAAACATGTTTGTTGACTCGACCTTCACCCTCACACTTCCTCGCTTTCTCCACAACATCTTGTGTGGCATCTGCTCTCCACCGAACTTCATGGGAAGGATTGATGTATCACCTGCACACAAAGTCATGTTAATTGGTCTTAATTGGTTAATTAGTCTCAGGGAAACAATTAAAGACACACAGCTGTTGAAGGCAACTGATTCCTGAGTTATAGAATAGAAAAGTTGTGAAACACCAAAGGACACCTAAAAAACTGACATCCAGCTGTGAAACAGACAGGATGCAGATTTTTCTCTTCCTAAAAATGTTTTTATTTTGATGCATTCAAATATTTGATCGATTTCCAGGCCAGGAAATCTCACGAGTATAAAACCTGCACAATGAGCAGGAAGGTGGTTCGACCTGTCAGCTCCATTTAACATCAAGGTTAATGTAGACATGCGTCGAACTAGGAGGAAAATAATGATCCAAAAGCTTAAACTTAAATATGTTTTAATTCCCTTCAAAGGTTGTACATGCAGATCATTTACTCTCCTAGCTGTCAGAATATTACAAACTGTTGTTCATCTCTGTTGGTGAAAGACGAGATGACTCATAACTTTAACACTGGCCCATAATGTGCTTTACTTTCACGCCAACAATCACGATTTTGGAAGGAACATCTCTATATTTACATTTTTTTGAAACGTATCTGAATACATTTGCATAGATATTTCTGGCCCTCAGCTGAACGTGTCTGTGTTTAATATCCAGTGGGAATTAGATAGAGGAAAATTCACCGACGACACTGAGGCAGTCTAACGAGCGATCACACGCTCAGAGACGGACGACAGCTGCTTCTGATCCTCCTATGTAGTTTAAGTTAACAGAGAGGTCTGATATCACCGAGTTGTCAGCCAAATCCTGTCACTGACACCAATCGAGTGTGTGTGTGTGTGTGTGTGTGTGTGTGTGTTTCTCAGCGTGGAAACACACATCAGGTACAAAACAAACAGCGAATATATCTAAGTGTCTTTTAATTTCTCCTCGTGTCTCTTCAGTTAAAAAGACTGAAAGTGAAGAGAGAGACGGAGAGAGACGGAGCAGCTGACAGCCGAGAGAAAACGGAGGATCTGTTTTGAATTTTTTGGGTTTCTTTTGGCACGTCAGGATGAAAGAGGAGACGAGGAGAGGAGAGGAGGGGAAGGAGGAGAGAGGATGAGAAAAGGACAAGAGATGAGATGAAAAGGGAAAAGACAGGAGGAGAGACTAAAGAGAGAGAGGATGGGAGAGGAGGAGAAGGTGATGAAGAGGAGGAGCAAAGGGGGGAAAACAGGAGGAGAGATAAGATGAAATAAAAAAAGAGAGGAGGTGAGATTAAAAGAAGAAAGGGAGGAGCAACAGGAAGGAGGCGACAGAAAAGGAGGGGAGCACAAATTAGAAGGATGGATGAAGGAGAAGAGGGAGGAAAGGGAATAAAAGAGGGGACGAGCAGTTAGGAAAGGAGGAGAACATGAGGAGAAGCAAGATGAAATTAAAAGAGAGGAAAAGAGCGGATGGGTTGAGGAGAGAGTAGAGAAGGAGGAGAAAGGGAAGGAGACAACGAATAGAGAGGAGAAGGAGGGAGGGAGGACGAAAGGAAAACAGAAGATAGTAGATGACAAGAGGAGGAGAGGAAGGAAAGAAAGCTGTGAAGGAGAGGAGGAGAAAAGAAACCAACAAGAGGAGATGAGGAGGAGACGAAGGGGAGAGGAAAGAGGAGAGGAGGACATCAGAGAGGAGAGAAATCTGGGAAGAGATGAGTCGAGACAGGACGAGAACAGAGGGGAGATGAGAGGAGAGAAGGGAGGAGAGGAGAGGGGGATGAAAGAGAGGGGAGGATTGAATCCAGAGACAGATAGACAGAGCTTTGAAGAGGAAGAGGAGGAGGAGGAGGAGGAGGGAGGAGAGAGGGGGATCAGAGCGAGTGAAGGATGAAACAGGAGCGACAGAGTGGTTGAAAAAAGGGGGAGGACGGATGGAGGGATGGAGAGGCAGAAAGGAAAGAGAGAGAGAGAGACAGTGATGAACGGAGCGAGCGAGCCAGAGATGGAGAGGAAGAAAGGAAAAGTTTAAAAAAGAGGAGAAGAGAGATTCTTCAGAAAATCTGTCATTTTCTAGTTATTTCATCAGTAAAAAAAAAAACAAATCAATATCAAGCACAAGTTCACTCAACAAGCAAAGTCACATTTTTCAATATTAGACGGAAAAACATTGAAATGAAACGTCTCCATTTGGACAAAGGCCTGTACAAGACGCTGAATTTCAAAAGCAGACGGAGGAAAGCTCCGTCCAGGAGTTTGCGGGAAGCCGAGCGATCTGCGCTGCATTGGCCGTAATTGACTGCGACAGTTTTGCACGAAAAAAAAATTCAAGACAAATTTTCACTTAAACCTTCAACACGAGGAAGAAAAGGTCACGGACAAAGCGGCTTGTTTGACGAGGAACGACGAGTAATTATTAGCCTGTCATCATTTATACACGTTGACTTCGACGTGTCAAAACGTCTCAAACCAGTTCTGAAGTACAATAAACTTTATTTTCAGTTTGTTCCAAACACAGAAAAACTGAACACACTCCATCTGACAGAACTTTGGCAGCACGACATGTGTGTTTTTTTGTAATGTTGTGGAGACATTATGACTGTGTTTACGATCCAGGATCCCGGGTTTGACTTCTCCTGGTGTTTAAAACTATTCAGGATGTCGCATTTACAGACAACATAAAGAAACCAGCTTATTCAGCTTTGCATCCAACATCAGAATCCTCAACATCCAGCAACTCTCTGTCATTTCTGCGCCAACTAGTTTTACCACAGTTTTCCTCTCCAGAACAGCACCAGTAATTTCATTCCATCACATAAGTCAAACTTGGATCCGATTTTTAATTTTACTGCACAGAAGCTGAAGATGCATCTGCAGGGATCAGAAACCCGAATGTGGTTTTCTGGTTTCTACCAAATCCAGCTGAGGGTTTTGAATAACCAGGATGAGTCAAAAACCTGATCGTGACCTACTGACCTTTTCATTCTTTGGTCGCCATTAAAACTGTGAGTGAATCCAATCTGACTTTTGGGAGCATTTGTTGGATTTTTGGTGGCGTCGTCCTTAAAATGCTGGAGAGAAAACAGCTTTGATTTTTGCTCGACTGTGAAAGTTTATCCAGGTTCCAAAGGGTTTTATAAGATAAAGGGTGATTTGGTTTTTGTCAACTTACAGAGGAGCAAAAATCCAACTCAATGCTCAAAGCTTTACATTTTTACTGACCCACATATCCAGACTGGGAGCTTCCCTATAATATAAAGCCAATAAAGAACACATGAGATTTACATTTTCTCCACCTTCATCCAGGTTTATATGTGTAACATACATTTCTCCACACTTAAACACTTGTGACTGCAGAAAAGACAGACATGAGAAAAAAAAAAGCAGTTTTCAGGTCGCGCCAGATTTACTTCCCCTCTTTGAAGCACTAATTCTTAGCCCGCTAGGCCGTCGTTAGCATGTGCTAATCCCCCACCGTGTGACGGACGGGAGGCGAGGCGAGGTGCTAGCCAGCTGTGCTAGCTTTTAAGCCTTAATACTCTGAGTATGAGTGAGCTAGCGTGGAGCTAATCGGTCTTAATGCCACACATGTGGAGTTAGCTGCAGAGATGGCTAGCTACCATAGCAGCGGCCCAATCCCCCCGTTTTCCCAAATATGTCAATTTTAGCATCTGCAGCATGAGATTAACATTAGAGAAAAAACAGCCGAGGAGAAACATGTTGGAAAGCTCTTAAAGTTTTGGAGGCCGGACGCTTTTTCTGTAAATCTCTCTGAACATAATTGTCTCCTGAATGAATGAATTTCAGCAAAAGAGACAAAACACACGAGATACTCATTTCATTGAGACATCGCAGCCTCTCCAGCGCGTCGACTTCCTGTGCGAGGACAGGAAGTGACGTCACGCTGGTGTGGGCACAGAAATATCTCAGCGGCTCTTGTCTTGTCTGTGCGAGCGGCTTCAGGCCGGAGCACCTGCTGCTCGCTTTCTCTCGCGCAGTCGAGAAAATCACAGCCCTCGGTCGGACGCCTCCTCCTCCTCCTCTTCCTCTTCCACTTCCTCCTGCTCCTCCTCCTTCCGTCCATCACATGGTACCAACCTGAGCACCGGGGCACCGACGCGGGCCACAGTCTCGCTCTCCCTCCCTCTGTCTCTCTCTCTCTCTCTCTCTGAGTGTTTCGGGCAGGAAGCCATCGAGTGGCACAGCAGAGTCGAGCCACCTGTTCCTCCCACAGTCTACGGTTCCTCCCTGGCAGAGGAGATCGCGGAGGGGACGGAGGGAGCGATGAAAAGATGACAGCGGCGGGGGGAGCGAGGTGAAGAGGAAGGGCGGAGGGTACGATGACGGAACGAGGGAGCGACAAGGAGGGCAGAAATAGGAAAGCAAGGAGGGATGGGAGAGAGGAAAAGAAGGGAAGATGGAGGGAGGGATGTGAGAGTGAGAAACTAAGAGAGGAGGAATAAAATTTAGTTGGAAGGGAAGGAGGGATGATGCAAAAGAGGAAACTATGGAGGAAGGCGAGGATTTGATAGTTATAAAAATGAGGGATGAGGGGAAAAGACTGGAAGAGGTGAGAGAGAGGTGGAAGAGAGAAAAGAAAAAGGAAACTTAACTGAAATGAAAAGGGATGGAAGAAGAGATGAGGCAGATGATGGACGGAGGTATAGAAAGGTTGAAACTGATGGAGGAGAGATGAAAGCACTACGATGGAGGAGGAAGAAGGAAACTGGGGATGAGAGAAGGTAGAGATGGAGGGATAAGAAGAGGTGATAGAAGATGAGAGAGAAAGGAAAGATAAAAAAGAAGCGAAGGATGCAGGAGAAGAAGAGAGGAGGCAAAAGATGGAAGGAGGTATAGACAGAAGATGGAGGGATATAAAGGTGCAAAAATGACAGAGGAGGGATGAAACAAAGAAAATGAAGAGGAAGGAAAAGACTGGAAAAGGTGAGACAAGAAGGGAGGAAGGGAAGGAGAGAGGAAAGGGGAAGTGAAGATGACAAATGAAAGAAAGATGGAGCGAGGGATGCTGAAAAGAATGGGAGAGGAGAGGAGGAAGATAGAGGGAGGTCTAGAAAGGGAAGAATGAAAAAAGAAATAGTGGAGGAGGGGAAGGACAAGAGGGGGGGATGAGGCAGGAAAGAAAAGAGGTCAGAGGTAATGAAGAGGAGGGAGGAGGGGCACGAGACAAAAAGAAAAGACGACAGAGCGAGGGATGCTGAAAAGGATGGAAGAGGAGAGAAGGTGGGGAAAACGTGGGGCGGAGGAGGTGACGCTGCCTAATTACAATCCCTCCTCCCTCCTCTTGACCTTGTCCTCCTTCCACTCATCACTCCATCTCTGCTCCCACAAACATCCTCTGCATCTCCGCGTCATCCTGCCGTCACGAGTGACGCTTTAACTTTTAATAAGAATCACCCTGAAACCTCCGGAGGGTTTTTCACCGTGGAAACACGACAGATGTCAAAACGTTTGATTGAAAACTGAATTCATGTTTCGGCTGAATTCACTGTTTGATGACGGAACATGTTGGTTTCAGCTCCAACAGGAAAAACTTCGGCCTTGAAATGTCAGTTCATTCACATGTGGTCGGTCCAACACTTCAGTTCAGACTGAATCAATCGAACTGTTGATGGATCGTCATCTAGTTTTATACTTTCTACAACCATGTGTTCACAAAGTGTTGAACCTCTCTCCATCCTGAGTCTTTCCAGGATGAACCTTTCAGACCCAATCATGATCCTATCACCTGTTACCAATGAACCTGTTTACCTGTGGAAGGATCCAAACAGGTGTCTTTGGATCAGTCCACAACTTTCACAGTCTTTTGTTTGAAACATGTTGCTGCCATCAAATTCAGAATCAGCAGATATTTACAAGAATCAATGAAGCTGATGATCAAACATTAAATATCTTTGTACTGTTTTCAGTTGAGTTTATGTCAGAAAGGATTATTTATGTTTTACACAACTTCTTTGGAATCTGGGTTGTACATTAAACATGCCCAGACCAATGCAAATATAAATACAGAAATGCACCCACTGAACCACTTATGCAGAGTGTAGTCTCACTCACACACGCACACACACACACACACACACACACAGCGTGTACAGGAAGTGTGCAGTCTGCAGAAGCAACAAAGCCGTCATTTGCATGAGGAACGATGCGGAAACGAAACCAAAGCTCCTTATGGTACCACACTGTACTCACCACTACTCTCTCTCTCTCTCTCTCTCTCTCTCTCTCTCCCTTTGCACAAATACACACACACACACACACACCACTGCTTTCCATGTGATTTGAATGCACCAACAAAGAGGCCGGTGGACTTCTGGTTACCTGGAGGAAATGGGAACCAAACTAACTGCTGTTGTCTCAGCAACAGTCATATCCCATAATGCTATTCAAATTCAGCCGTTCTGTTATCTCACTTGTTGGCCTGCACACACACATATGAACACACACATTTAGTGTGTGTGTGTGTGTGTGGAGATGCTCACCCAAAGGCCATTTCTCTGGACACAGCTGTTAGTCAATACACATGATCATCATTCTGCCTTGTGTGTGTGTGTGTGTGTGTGTGTGTGTGTGTGTGTGTGTGTGTGTGTGTGTGTGTGTGTGTGTGTGCACGCATGATGCTGTCAAGGGCACCGTCGTACCAAGCCGTAGTCACCATGGCAACAGAACACACACTTCCTCTCCCTCTTCACCTCCTGCTTTATTTTTTTTTTGCCTACTCTCTGTATTGAACATCTTATTGTGTGGGAGAGGAGCTGAATGTGTGTGTGTGCGTGTGTGTGTGTGTGTGTAGTGTATTTCAGTTCACTTCCTGGTCCGCTCTAGCCAATCGGTGAACACAGACTTGTGTGAAGCTCAATGCTGGCTTTTTGTCCACTACTGGTTTTTTATTTTCAGTGCACATCTCGATGTACCGACTCTGTTGTTACCATGGCGCCCGCATCCATTTGGTCCTTCTCTCTCTCTCTCTCTCTCTCTCTCTCTCTCTCTCTCTTTCTTTTGTTATTTCACTTCATTCACTGGTATTTCAGATATTTTTCAGTGATTCATTTAGTCAGTTTGTTGGATCCTGTTGCTGCTCAGCTCTTTGGTAATTCTTCTGTCTCTCTGTCGTTTTATCATCCAGATCTTTCTGTCTTTTTTGGTTGTTTTATTTTTTGTTCGTCTTTCTGCTTTATTTGTTGTTCAGTTTAAATACAATCAGGAACTGGACAGTAAATCATTTTTTGCAGTTAAATGCAGATAAAATGTATTATTGCCCCTGATCGGGCAGAACCTCATCTTCGTTCTTGTGTGAGTTTTGATGCTCACGTTACGATGTGACTCGATCGTGCTTCTCTCAGACAGGAAACTAAGGCTAACGTCGGTCTGTATGAAGAAATGAAACAGAGATGCTAATGCTAATGCTAATGCTTTCATCTCATCTCCTTCGAGCTACTGTAATTCTCTTTTTTTAACTTGCCTTATAAAATCTTCCTGACACTGCTGACAAAATGCTTCACATGATCCAACAGACGGTCACATGTTACACCTATTGTTTGCGATTCATTTTAAAATGTTCTTGCTCACCTACACAGCCGGGCTCCACAGTGTATCATGGACCTTTTGCAGCTTCACACCACGAGCTGAGCTCTTAGTTTCAGGTTTTCAGATTTGAGGACATGGTTCACGGTCTGCAGCCCCTCAGCTTTGAAACAGTCCCCAAACAAGCTCGAGGTCTTTGCACCTTTAATCTGGTTTTTGTCATCATTTTATTTATTTGTTTCTATTTGATTTGGCCTGATTTTATTGCTCTGACTGTGAAGCACTTTGTGGCTGGCGTCTGTGAAAGGTGTCGTAGAGATAAACTTTACTGCATTGTAGTCGTTTCCTGCTTTGCCTGCACAGAATGATGTACAAAGACAAACAAAGTTGCGTCTCAGCGAATCGTCTGAATGAAAACGACATAGATCACACACGCTGCGGCCGTCACGGCCACCACATCTCAGCTCGCAGCCACGCGTCAGACATCGCTCTCCGTGAAAGCACCAAATGAGGGAATGCATTTTGAAAGCTCATCCCTCCAGTCGACTTCTACAGACTTGAATCTTTGGCAAAGAGCATTGAAGCTGTTCTCAGCGCTTGCAAACACTTGTGAGTGTGAGCTGACGAGCAGAGCCGAGGCGAGACACGAGCAAAGAGACAGACACTGGGCTGCTTTGGACCAACAGAGCCTGTGTTATTTTATTCCTAATAAAGAGTCAGTGACACCAGCTGAAGTCAAGTAGCTTCACGGCACACGCACACACACACACACACACACACGCACACACACTATGTGCATTTTACAGCGTGTGCACAGTCTGCAAGCACTGACGCACATCCTGGCCGTGTTTTCTGCTGTGTGACTCTGTGCAACTGTATGAAGTTTAAAGCCGCACTCGTTTGTGCTTTGAGGCGCAGATAGTAATCTTTGCTTTACATGATCTATTTCTGTGCACCATCTGACACACACACACACACACACACAGAGTCGTGGGTGATAACACATAGAAGAGGGATGTGAGAGCTGCGGAGAGAGATAGAGAGAGAGAAAGACAGAGGGTGTTCGGATGACATAGTTCATCTCGTCCTTGATACGAAGCCGTCTGTTACACAGGAAGAGGAAGTGACACCGCTGACTCTCTCACACACACACACACACACACACACACACACACACACACAATAAGCTGTTTCTACTATCCCCGTCTGCGGCCGTCACATTTACAAAGCAATGAAAGCAAAACTTGACTCTTCAGCATCCAACATCACTCCTCTTTCTTCTCGCAGCCTTCGACACGGCAGCCGCGACACAAGTTCTTCTTCATGTATAATCCTGAATCTGTGTTAATCTGTCCAGCATCAGCGCTTCATCCTCAAACTCTCTGATATTCTGTGTCCTTGCTGACCCTTAATGATCACTGAGGTCGGATGGTGATGCTTCACAGATCTGGTTTCGAGATGCTCACAGTTTTAATGACGCACATAGAAAGTGGAGTTTATCCTGTTGTTGACCTCAGTGTCTCCTTGGATATGAAACATGACCTAAATGTTGGAACTTTCAACTTCCTCTTTTTTTTTTTATAAATACAGTGGTGACAAATCAAGGAATTGAATCACATGATTGTTCAACAGTGTCAATATTCAACAGACTGTTTGATGGGATTTTTCTGGCAGAATGAAGCAAACAATCAGAAAGAAACCAAGATTTTAGTTGAATTTCTCATTTGACTATAACAATAATAATAATATAATTCATCACAAACGACCAGATTCTTTTGTCACGATCACAACAAAACCAAATTTCTTCAAAAATCAACCAGAACGTTCCCAATGTCTCCCCAGATCATTTTGCAAACTGTTTGTTGGATTGGAGCCAAAATGTGCAAAAGAGACGTGAACACAGAAACTTTCTGAGGTCTCACCTTCGCTACCAAGGTTCGACTCTGCTCGTCTCACCGTCCGTTTCTCTGCGAGCGTCTCCCTCACATGACAAGGATCAGTCATTTTCAATCATATTATCATTATTCATTTTCTCCTTGGTTTTTAGACACTCTCTACTCTACCAGGATATAATTTTATAAAACCAAAATTTCAAAAAAATTTCACTCCATTTTAAAATATTTATTTAAATTTTACTTTTATGACTGGATTTTCCTGTTTGAAAATATTTTGTCAATAATTTAAATTTGCCCTTCGTGACCTTTTTCTTTGCTCCTGGAATTTAATTACTAAATTAAATTCTAACGTGACCTCATGACCCCATTTTACATCTTCAGTTCACGTCAGCTGTCCACTCGGTCTACCTGTGTTATGGCTGCAAGCTATAACCACCACACACACACACACACACACACACACACACACACACACACAGAGATGTGTGGATCCTACCTGGTGCAACTGTTTGTCCTCTGGTCCAGTTTAGTCCACAAACTGGTCACAGCCCCTGAGGGAGAAAGACAGAAAACATGATAAAGACACTCATGACTTTGATGTAAATCCACCTGTTGTCACACACACGTCCGTACGACATGGCTGCCTCCTGGACTGGACTCTGCTGAGTCCCAACATATCCAGAAAAGCAACAACCCACCAGGACATTTTTACGTTTGTATATCACCTCATCGTGGTCTTTATTAATCTTTCTGGTACAAGAGAAAAAAGTCATCTTGTTATTGATGCCCATGCAGTTTTGAAATAGCTGTGTAGACATTGTATGAACCACCATGATAAGTTAGCTTAGCTTAGCACACAGAGTTGAAACAGAGGTAAACAGCTATGAAAATCTTCCTAAAAGCACCTGCAAAGCTCATGAATCAACACGTTTGTTTAATCCGAACAAAGACGTACGTACACCGGGTTACTTCCTGGAGTCTCTGCAGGGCGTCTGGCAAATGCTCCCAACCAAAACTATTTCCCTACAGCGAAAGTCTACAGTTTGGGAAAGACCCTTTTTCTGGTTCAACATAATAATTCACTCATGCACAAACCAGTTTGAAAGAAATCTTTTTCCCAGTTTGGTGTAGAAGAACTTGACCGGCCTGCACAGACCTGACCTCTGACCTCTAACCTCGTCCTGCACAATCATCCCTGAAGAGTGGAGGCAGATTAATTCATGATTTTAGACTAAGATGTTCAACAATCACACATGGCTTCAGGTGTCCACATACTTTTGGACCAAAAATACAAGCCTGGATTGTGAACATGTTCTTAATACTTTTAAAGGTCAAAAGGTCGTGAGAGTAAATGTCAATGTGGTGTTTAAATTTCCGTTGGGAAAATAAAGAACAGCAGTGTTTATTCTGTAAAAATTTCCACGCTAACAGAAGTGACACGTCGATCCTGTGGTTTGAAATCTAAAATTTTCTGAAAAACGCTCAAAGTGTCTCTGTTGTTTTCTTCGCGGATTCTGAGCGTTTGACACTGACGTTTCAAACCCTTCGATGAAATCCAGCAACAAACAAATAAAAACACTCGTAGCGCTCCAGATCACTCGTGTCATCTGTTGTCATCTTGATTTTCACTTTTCTTTTGTCACTTTTCTCTTTGTGTTTTTTTTTTTTAAAGCCTGTTAGGGTTTCTGTTCTGTCTCACCCGCTGGGAGTGGATTTCTTTTCATCCCCTGATATTTTTTGAAGTGTTCTTATCTTTTGTATGGATATGCAAATAGCTCAACCTAAACCTACAGAGACTGTCTCTGCATTTCCATTGTGTTGACTCCAGATGATATCAGACCGGGCAGCAGAGCCGAGAACGGCACGACGGCAAACATCAGATGCTTCAACGTGGAGACGCAGATTCAAGATTTGTAATGAAAATATTCCTGAAACCGATCGGTTCAAACTGACGGGAGTTAAAGCAGCAAGGACGACTCAGAAAATGGCAAAGGTTGCTGATTATTTGTCACAGTTAAATGGAATTTTTATAATCTAAGTTTCATCTGCAAATTTCCCCACTGTGGGATGAATAAAGGTTTATCTTATCTTAAAATCTCTATATTTTGTCTTTCAGATTAAAAGATTTCTCAAAATAAAGATGCAAAATAAACTACTACCAGTTTATTTTGAATTAAAACACCAAAAAAAAAAAGAGAAAAAAAAAGTCCCTTCTTGACGTCATCAGTCTGAGCAGCTCATTTTAATTTGACATTCATTTCTCGCCTACTCGACCTCATGTACATCAGATTTACTACATTTCCCAAAATGCCACTGGACATCCCCCCTATAGAAAAAGCCTGAGCTCAGGGTTTTACATGAAGCACGAGAGCGAGAT